>CM061136.1:65814115-65880346 GCA_030789695.1 Scilla litardierei
TCTACCCCAAGGGTCATCTCCATCTCACATGACAGCTACGACATTCGGGCCTCCAGACTATCAACATGTGGTGCAAACACCCGTAAACAAAGGTGCATTTACTAATAAAAGCCTTTTTATTCTCATCTTCATTCTTTGTCAGATTTTCTGCTTTCTTCTCTGTCTCTAAAGATTATTTTCAGTTTCCATCTCGGTCAATTTTTATTTTTACTCCTTTCTTTCATTTTCCAACATAATTATCTTTTCATTTAGCCCTTTCTTTTCAGATTTTTCCTAAATCAAATTTTCATTGAGCTCTTTATTCTCATTTTCCACCATGGTCATTTTTCCTTGGCATGCTTTATTTTCTGTCTCTAGCTTAGGGCATGTGTTACACTTTAAGGTTGCGTGCACAACGGGGGTTTCTTTTCTAATCTTTTTGTAACGTGGCCTTAAGTGTTTTCATTTCAGTTTTCAGTTTCTCATCATCAAGGGACATGCGATAGTCTTCTTGTTGTAGTTCATAGTTTGATTCTGTAAGTGATTTAACATTGGTTTCTAACATATCAATTTTAGCATGCATATTTTCACAAATAGTTACAAGCTCACGTTTAGAACAAAATTGTACCTCATCAAAATCTTCCATTAAACATAGAGAAGTATAGGCAGTCTCATCTTGTGGTTCGTCCTCGCTATCATCCCATGATGTCACAAGTGGTTTCCCTTTCTTCTCACATAGTTGCTTTTCATCATAGGGCAATATTTCATGAAATGGCCTTGTTTCTTGCAATAAAAACATTGCAATAAAGTAGCAGTATTGTGCTCAGAAAAATTATTTGCATGATTAAATTTATTGAAACGATTGAACCTTTTTGTCATTTCAGCTCTTCCTTGTGGAGTCTTGATGTATCTTCTAAATCCTCTCACCATTAACGCTTGCTCCTTATCAAGCTCTTCATCGCTTTCTTCAATAGCTTTAAATGCTAAAGCCTTCGAGCTATTAGCCTCAAATTTCTCCTCCTTTTCTCTAGATTCTGTCGTCTTTAATTCAAGCTCATGCGACATCAAATTTCCAACTGAAAAAGCAAGCGAATATCTTAAGCTTGTGGAAGAACGCTTTTGTTCTATGGATAACTTTCTTGCTGGTGCATTAATGTCTCAACTTATGTCCATGAAGATCAATGGGACTAAGAACATGCAAGAACATATCCTTAAAATGACAAACATTGCCTCAAGACTTAAGTCATTAGGTATGCAAGTGGATGATTTCTTCCTCATTCAGTTTATATTGAATTCATTACCTTCTGAGTGTGATGCTTTCCAAATCAATTACAACATTATAAAGGACAAGTGGGATATTCATGAATTAACTAGAAATCTCATTCAAGAGGAAAATAGGTTAAAGAACTGGGGTGGACGCTATGTTAACCTAACCACTCATGGAACAGCAAAGTTGCTCAAGCCAAAAGGTAAGAAATTCAAGAGGAAATGACCTATTAAAGGTGAACATTCTAGAAAGAAGGAACATTATGTGAATAGGTGTCGTTTCTACAAAAAGGAAGGACATTGGTAGAAGGATTGTCTCAAATGTAAAGCATGGTTTGAAAAGAAAGGGATTCTGTTTGTTCCAAACCACAAACCATAGTAAGAACTATCTGTTTACGGGGAATCGCATGAAGGCTCCTATTAAAGGCATAGAAAGTTATCGTCTAGTCCTTGATACTAGCTATCAATTGGACTTAAGTATGACTCTTTATGTTCCTACAATTACGAGGAATCTTGTTTCCCTTCCGAAGTTGGATTTATGTAGTTATAAATGTAAATTTGAACATGGATGTTTTAATTTGTACAATTATGTTACACTTGTCAATTCAGATATACTTATTGATGGATTGTATAAATTGAATCTTAATAATGAATTATCTGAACCCTGGTGGATCTTTATATTTTTATTAAATGATATGATTTTTATATACTACGTTTGTCTTCTCTTCTTTTTGGCGATTTACCGTTTCCAACGGACATTTTTGTAGATTTTCTTAACTTGGAGCTATTTTCAATGATATGATTTTTATAGCCTAAGTTTGTCATCTCTTATTTTTCTGTGGGAAATGGTGGTCTCCCAGTTCCAACAGATGTTTTTACGGATCTTTTGACCTCGGTGCTATTTTCTGTATTTTCAGGAAGATATCGATCATTTTATTAAGTGATATGATTTTTGGCCTAATTTTGTCTTCTCTTATTTTTTTTCGTTGATGATGGCGATCTCTCGGTTCCAACAGACATTTTTTGCGGAATTTTCTGCGCTCTCGACTATTTTCTGTTTCATCGGGAAGATATCGATTGTTTTATTAAATGATATGATTTTTTGGCCTAATTTTGTCTTCTCTTAATTTTTCGTTGATGATGGCATTTTCCAGGTTCCAACAGTTATTTTCGCAGATTTTTCTGCGCTCTAAGCTATTTTCTGTATTATCTAGAAGATATCGATCATTTTATTAAATGATATGTTTTGGCCTAATTTTGTCGTCACTTTTATTTGTTAAATTTTGCGATCTCCTGGTTCCAACGAATATTTTTGCAGACATTCATAAGACCGAGGCTATTTTCTACATTTTCTAAAAGATAAGAATATTTATGTTAAATGATGTGATTTTTATATCCTAATTTTGTCTTCTCTTATATTTCAGTTGAACATAGCGATCTCCCGGTTCCAACGGACATTTTTTGCGGATTTTTCTGAGATCGGTGCTATTTTCTACATTTTATGGAAGATATGGATCTTTATATTAAATGATATAATTTTATAACTTAAGTTTGTCTTCTATTACTTTTAAATAGAAGGTAGCGATCACCTGGTTCCAACAATATTTTTACGGATTTTTATAAGCTCGGGGCGGTTTTTCTCCATTTTCTGGAAGATATGTATCTTTTTATTAAATGATATATATATGATTTTTGGCCTAATTTTTTCTTCTCTTATTTTAGCGATCTCCCGGTTACAACGAACATATTTGCGGATTTTTCTTACATCCGGGATATTTTCTTCATTTTTTGTAAGATATGAATCTTTATATTAAATGATATGATTTTTATAGCCTAATTTTGTCTTCTCTTACTTTTCAGTTATAGATGCCGATCTTTCGGTTACAAAGGATATTTCTGCGGATTTTTCTGAGATCAATGGTATTTTCTATATTTTTTGTAAGATATGAATATTTATATTAAATGATATGGTTTTTATAGCCTAATTTTGTCTTCTCTTATTTTTCAGTTAAAGAGGATGATATCCCGGTTACAATGGACATTTCTGCAGATTTTTCTGAGCTGAATGCTATTTTCTATATTTGCTGAAAGATATGAATGTTTTTATTAAATGATATGATTTTTTGGCCTAATTTTGTCTTCTCTAATTTTTTCTTTGAAGATGGCAATCTCTATGTTCCAACGAACATTTTGTGAATTTTTCTAAGCTCCGTGCTACTTTCTACATTTTCTATAAGATATGGATCTTTGAATTAAATTATATGTTTTTATAGCCTTATTTTACCTTCTCTTATTTTTAGTTGAAAATGGCGATCCTCCGGTCCCAACGGAAATTTTTACAGATTTTTCTAAGCTCCGATCATTTTCTACATTTTTGTAAGATATCGATCTTTAAATTAAATGATATGATTTTTTCGCCTTATTTTATCTTCTCTTTTTTTAGTTGAAGATGGTGATCTCACAATTCCAACGGATATTTTTGTGGATTATTCCGAACTCGGGTCTATTTTCTATATTTTCTAGAAGATATGGATCTTTATATGGATCTTTATATTAAATGATTAGATTTATATAGCCTAATTTTGTCTTCTTATATTTTTCAGTTGAAGATGGCGATCTCCGGTTTCAACAAACATTTTTGCGGATTTTTCTGAGCTCGGGACTATTTTCTTCATTTTCTGAAGATATGGATCTTTGTTTTAAATGATATGATTTATATAGCCTAATTTTGGCATCTCTTATTTTCTAGTTGAAGATGGCGATATCCCAGTTCCAAGGTCTTTTTTGCGGATTTTTTTGAGCTCGGTATTATTTTCTACATTTTCTGGAAGATATGGATCTTTTTATTTAATGATGTGATTTTTGGCCTAATTTTGTATTCTCTTATTTTTTTAGTTCAATATGGCGATCTCCCTGTTCTAACGGAAATTTTTGCGTATTTTTCTGAGCTCGGTGCTATTTTCAATATTTTCTGTAAGATATGGATCTTTATATTAAATAATATGATTTTATCGCCTAATTTTCTCTTCTCTTATGTTTAAGTTTAAAATGGTGTTCTCCCGGGTCCAACTGAAATTGTTGCCGATATTTCTGAGCACGGGGCTATTTTCTAAATTTTACGAATAATATGGATCTTTTTAACAAATGTTAAGATTTTTGGCCTAATTTAATCTTTTCTTTTTTTAGTTGCAGACGCCGATCTACCAGTTCCAACGGACTTTTTTGTGGATTCTTCTGAAATCCAGTCTATTTTCTACAATTTCTGGAAGATATGAATCTTTTCATTAAATGATATGATTTTATGGCCGAATTTTGTCTTCTCTTATTTTTTTAAGTTGAAAACTGCGATCCCCTGGTTCCAACTAACATTTTTACGGATTTATCTAAGCTCTGTGGTATTTTCTACATTTTCTGATAGATATGGATATTTATATTAAAAGATATAATTTTTATATCCCAATTTTGTCTTCTCTTATTTTTCAATTGAAAATGTCGATCTTCTCAAACGGACATTTTTTGCGGATTTTTCTAACCTCGGGGCTATTTTCTGCGTTTTATGGAAGATATGGATCTTTTTGTTAAATGATATATTTTGGGCCTAATTTTGTCTTCTCTTATTTTTCAGTTAGGAATGGCTATTCCCGGTTCAAACTGACATTCTTGTAGATTTTTCTGAGCTCGAGGATATTTTCTTTATTTTCTGAAAGATATCAATCGTTTTATTAACTGATATGAATTTTTAGCCTAATTTTGTTTTCTCTTTTTTTCGTTGAATATGGCCATTGCCCCGGTTACAACGAATATTTTTGTAGTTTTTTCTAAGCTCATGTCTATTTTCTACATTTTTTGTAAGATATGGATCTTTATATTATTAAATGATATGATTTTTATCGTCTAATTCTATCTTCTCTTATTTTTTTTAAAAGTTGACGGTGGTGATCTCCCTGTTCCAACGGAAATTTTTGCGGATTTTTCTGAGACCGGGTCTATTTTCTAAATTTTATGAAAGATATGGATCTTTTTATTAAATGATATGATTATTTGGCCTAATTTGGTCTTTTCTTATTTTTAAGTTGAAGATGGCGACCTCCTGATTCCAACGGACATTTTTACGAATTGTTCTGAGCTTCGGGCTATTTTCTACATTTTCTAGAAGATATTGATCATTTTTAATATGATATGTTTTTTGGCCTAATTTTGTCTTCTTTTATTTTTAAGTTGAAGATTACGATCTCCTGGTTTCAACAGACATTTTTGCTGTTTTTTCTGAGCACTGTGCTATTTTTTAACATTTACTTGGGTTTACATAAGGAAACTATGAAGTTATCACAGATGAAAGCACTGAGGATGAGGAGTTCAAAATGAAGTGTTGGGAATGGTCTAATAGTTTAAGCTTGATATTTATGCAAACGACCAGGGCAAATAACATTAAGGGCACAATTCCACAAATTAAAAAAGCAAGCAAATATTTTAAGCTTCTGGAAGAACGCATTCGTTCTGTGGATAAGTCTCTTGCTGGTGCATTAATGTATCAACTTACGTCCATGAAGTTCAATGGGACTAAGAGCATGTAGGAACATATCATTGAAAATGACAAACATTGCAGCAAGACTTAAGTCATTAGGTATGCAAGTGGAAGATTCCTTCCTCGTTTAGTTTATACTAAATCCATATATACCTTCTGAGTATGGAGCTTTCCAAATCAATTATAACACTATAAAGGACATGTATGATATTAATGAATTAACTAAAAAAGCTCATTCAAGAGGAAAACATGTTAAAGAACTTTGGTGGACACTTAGTTACCTAAACACTCATTGAACTGCAAAGTTGCTCAAACCAAAAGGTAAGAAATTCAAGAGGAAAGGATCTATTAAAGGTGAACATTCTAGAAGAAGGAACATTATGGAAATAGGTGTCATTTCTACAAAAAGAAAGGACATTGGCAGAAGGTTTGTCTCAAATGTAAGGCATGTTTTTCAAAAGAAAGGGATCACATTCGATCCAAAGGACAATCCTCAGGAAGAACTATCTGTTTATTGGGAATCACACGAAGTATCCTATTAAAGGCATAGGAACTTATCGTCTAGTCCTTGATACTGGCGATCAATTGGACTTCAGTAAGATTCTTTATGATCCTACAATTACTAGGAATCTCTTTTCACTTCTGAAGTTAGATTTATGTGGTTATAAATGTAAATCGGAACATGGATGTTTTGATTTGTATAATCATGTTAAACTTGTTGATTCAGATATACTTATTGATGGATTGTGTAAATTAAAGCTTAATAATGAATTTTCTGAACCCTTGTGGATCTTTATCTTTTTATTAAATGATATGATTTTTATATCATATTTTGTCTCCTCTTATTTTTTTCAGTTGGAGATGGCGATCTAATGGTTTCAACGGACATTTTTGCGGATTTTTCTTAACTTAGGCTAATTTTCATAATTTTATGTAAGCTATGTATCTTTTTATTAAATGATATGATTTTTAAAGGCTAATTTTGTCTTCCCTTTTTTAATTGAAGATGGTGATCTCCCGGTTCCAACGGACATTTTTGCTGATTTTTCTGAGCACGTGGCTATTTCTAAATTTTCGAGAAGATACGTATATTTTATTAAATGATTGATTTAATGGTCTAATTTTGTCTTCTCTTATTTTTTAGTAGAATATGGTGATCTGCCAGTTCCAACTGATATGTTTGCAGAGTTTCTGAGCTCGCGGCTATTTTCTACATTTTCTGGAAGATATGTATCTTTTTATTACATGATATGATTTAATGGCCTAATTTTTTCGTAAATTATTTTTCAGTCGAATATGGCGATCTCCCGGTTTCAACTGACAATTTTGTAAATTTTTCTAAACTCAAGAATATTTTCTATATTTTATTGAAGATATGTATCTTTTTATTAAATGATATGATTTTTGTAGCCCAATTTTGTCTTCTCTTATTTTTCGGTTTAAGATGGCAATATACCAGTTCCACGGAACTTTTTGCGAATAGTTTAGAGCTCGAGACTATTTTCGACTTTTTCTGTAAGATAAGGATCTTTTTATTAATTGATATGATTTTTCTAGCCTAATTTTTTCTGCTCTACTTTTTCAGTTAAAAATGGCGATCTCCCGGTTCCTACAGATATTTTTCACAGATTTTTATGACTTCTGGTCTATTTTCTGCTATTTATTGAGGATATAGATCTTTTATTAAATGATATGATTTTTATAGCCTAAATTTCTCTTCTCTTATTTTTCAATTGAAGATGGCAGTCTCTCAGTTCCAACGGAATTTTTTTGGATTTTTTTAACCTCGGTGATATTTTCTGGAAGATTTCGTTCGTTTAAATAAATAATATGATATTTTGGCCTAATTTTGTCTTCTCTTATTTTTTTTCATTGATGATGACGATCTCTGATTCCAACGGACATTTTTGTGGATTTTTCTGAGCTCGGTCTATTTTCTGCATTATCTGGAAGATATGGATCTTTCTATTAAATGATATCATTTTTGGCCCAATTTTGTCTTCTCTAATTTTTCAGTTGAAGATGGTGATCTGCATATTCAAATGGATAGTTTTGCAGATTTTTCTGTGCTCGGAGCTATTTTCTACATTTTATTGAAGATATGGTTCTTTTTATTAAATGATATGATTTTTTTGTCTTCACTTATTTTTCAGTTGAAGATGGCGATCACCCGGTTCTAACGGACATTTTTGTAGATTTTCTGAGCTTATGACTATTTTTCTACATTTTTGGAAGTTATGAATCTTTATATTAAATAATATTATTTTTGACCTAGTTTTCTCTTCTCTTATTTTTCTGTTGAAAATGGCGATCTCCCAGTTCCAACAGACATTTGTGCGGATTTTTTGAGCTCCGGGCTAATTTCTACATTTCCTATAAGTGATGATCTCTATATTAATTGATATGATTTTTATAGTATTTTCTATTCTCTTATATTTCAGTTGAAAATGGCTATCTCCCGGGTCCAACAGACATTTATACGGATTTTTTAGAGCTCGGTGCTATTTATATATATTTTCGAGAAGTTAGGGATCTTTTTATTAGATGATATGATTTTTTGCCTAGTTTTATTTTCTCTTATTTTTCAGTTGAAGATGTCGATCTCCCATTTCCAACGGACATTTTTGTAAGTTTTTCTTAGCTCGGAATTATTTTCAAACATTCATTGAAGATATGGATCTTTTTATTAAATGATATGATTTTTAATGACCAAGTTTGTCATCTCATATTTTTTAATTGAATATGTCGATCTTCGGTTCCAACAGATATTTTTGTGGATTTTTCTGACCTTGAGGCCATTTTCTAAATTTTCTGAAAGATATAGATTTTTTTTATTAAATGATTTGATTTTTTGGCCTACTTTTGTTCTCTTACTTTTCAGTTGAAGATAGCGATATCCCGGTTCCAACAGACATTTTAGGGATTTTTCTAAGCTTCGGGCAATTTTCTACATTTTCTGAAAGATTTGATTTTTTTTATTAAATGATATGATTTTTATAACCTGATTTTGTCTTCTCTTATTTTTTTAGTTGAAGATGGCAATCTCCCTATTCCAGCAGACACTTTGGCAAATTGTTTTTGAGATCGGTGCTATTTGTCTACATTTTCGGGGAGTTATGGATCTTTTTAATCAAATAATATGATTTTTTTGGACAAATTGTGGCTTCCATTAGTTTTAAGTTGAAGATGGCGATCTCCCTGTTCTAACAGACATTTTTGCAGATTCTTCTGGACTCGGGGCTATTTTCTAAATCTTCTTGAAGATATGTTCTTTTTATTAAAGTATATTATTTTTCGCATAAGTTTGTCTTCTCTTTTTTTCAATTGAAGATGGCGATCTCCCGGTTCCAACAGACATATTTGCGGATTTTTATGAGCTTGGTGCTATTTTCTACATTTTATGGAAGATATGAATCTTTTTATTATATGATTTTTATAGACTATGTTTCTCTTCTCTTATTTTTACACTTGAAGATGGCGATCTACCAGTTCCCATGCTCACTTTTGCGGATTTATCTTAGCTTGAAGCGATTTTTCTACATTTTCTGGAAAATATGTATCTTTTTATTAAATGCTATGATTTTTGACCTAATTTTGTAATCACTTTTTTCAGTTGAAGATGGCGATCCCTCAGTTCCAACAGACATTTTTGTGGATATTTTTAAGCTACGGACTATTTTCTACATTTTCTGTAAGATATGGATCTTTATATTAAAAAATATGATTTTATAACATAATTTTGTCTTCTCTTATTTTTTCAGTTGAAAATGGCGATCTTCTGGTTCCAACGGACATTTTTGCAGATTTTCTCAGCTCGAATCTATTTTCTGCATTTTTGAAAGATATGTATCTTTTTATTACGTGATATGATTTAATGGCCTAATTTTGTCATCTCTTATTTTTGAGAAGAATATGGCGATCTCCCGGTTCCAACGGATATTTTTGTGGATTTTTCTGAACTCAGGGCTATTTTCTACAATTTATTGAATAAATGTATCTTTTTATTAAATGATATGATTTTTGTAGCCTAATTTTGTCTTCTTTTAATTTTTCAGTTGAAAATGGCGATATCCCGGATCCAAGACATTTTGCGGATATTTCTAAGCCCAGAACTATTTTCTACTTTATTTGTAAGATATGGATCTTTTTAATAAATGATTTTCTTAAAGTTGTCTGATCTTAATTTTCAGTTAGAGATGGCGATCTCGCGGTTCCAACAGACATTTTTAAGGATTTTTCTAACCTCGAGGCTATTTTCTCCATTTTATTGAGGATACGGATCGATATGATTTTTATAGGCTAAATTTGTCTTCTCTTATTTTTCAGTTGTAGATGGCGGTTTCCCATTTCCAACTTACATTTTTTGCGGATTTTTCTGACCTCGGTGATATTTTCTGCATTTTCTAGAATATATGGATTGTTTTATTAAATGATATGATTTTTGGCCTAATTTTGTTTTCTCTCATTTTTTGTTCCTAATGGCGATTTTCCTGTTCCAACTTACATTTTTGTGGATTTCTCTGATCTCGGGTCTATTTTTGGCATTTTTAAAAATATGGATTTTTTTATTAAATACTATCTTTTTTGGCCAAATTTTGTATTCTCTTATTTTTCAGTTGAAGATGGCAATCTACCTGTTCTAATGGACATCTAAGCGGATTTTTCTGTATGCGGTGCAATTTTCTACATTTTTGAAGATTTGGAACTTTTTATTGAATTATATTATTTTTTGCCTAATTTTGTTTTCTGTTATTTTTCGGTTAAATATGGCGATCTACCAATTCCAACGGACATTTGTGCGTATTTTTCTTAGCTCGGGACTATTTTTCTCAATTTTCGGGATGTTATGGATATTTTTATTAAACAATATCATTTTGTCGTAATTTTATCTTCTTTTATTTTTAGTTGAAAACGGCGATCTCCCAATTCCAATGGACATATGTGTGGATCTTTCTGAGCTCCAGGCTATTTTCTACAATTAGTGTACGATATGAATCTTTATATTATTTGATATGATTTTTACAGCCTACTTTTTTGTATTTTCTTATTTTTCAGTTGAAAATGGCATCTCCCGGGTCCAACTAACATTTTAGCCGTTTTAAGAGCTCGGGGATATTTTTATACATTTTCGAGACGTTATGGATCTTTTCATTAGATTAAATAATTTTTGGCATAATTTTATCGCCTCTTTTTTGTTGAAGATGGCGATCTCTCGGTTCCAACGACATTTTTTGGGATTTTTGAGCTCCAGACTATAATCTAAATTTTCGTTAACATATGAATATTTATATTAAATGATATAATTTTTAGCCTAATTTTGTCTTCTGTCAATCTCCTGGTTCTAACGGACATTTTGAAGATTTTTCTCACCTTGGAACTATTTTCAAAAGTTCATTGAAGATATGGATCTTTTTATTAAATGTTATGATATTTATAGACTAAGTATGTATTCTCTTAATTTTCAGTTGAAGGTGGCAATCTCCCAGTTCCAACAGATATTTTTGCGGATTTTTTAACCTCGAGGCTATTTTCTAAATTTTCTGGTTATATTAATGATAAGAAATTTGGCCTAATTATGTCTTCTCTTATTTTTCAGTTGAAAGATGGCGATCTCCCGGTTCCAATGAACATTTTATGGGATTTTTCTGAGCTCCGAGCTTTTTTCTACATTTTCTGTAAGATATGAATCTTTATATTAAATGATATGTTTTTATAATCCTAATTTTGTCTTCTCTTATTATTTTAGTTGAAGATGGCAATCTCCCGGTTCCAACTGACATTTTTTCGGATTTTTCTGAGATTGTTGCTATTTTTCCTACATTTTGGGAAGTTATCTATCTTTTTATTAAATGATATGATTTTTTGGACTAATTTTGTCTTCTCTTATTTTTTAAGTTGAAAATGGCGATCTCCCGGTTCTAACATACATTTTTGCAGATTATTCTGACATTAGGGCTATTTTCTAAATTTTTTTTGGAAA
Source organism: Scilla litardierei (assembly GCA_030789695.1). Taxonomy (NCBI): domain Eukaryota; kingdom Viridiplantae; phylum Streptophyta; class Magnoliopsida; order Asparagales; family Asparagaceae; genus Scilla; species Scilla litardierei. The sequence continues at coordinate 65,825,866 of CM061136.1, forward strand.
ATATGGATCTTTTTGTTAAATTATAAGTTTTTGGCCTAAATTTGTCTTCTCTTACTTTTCAATTGAAGATGGCGATCTCCCGGTTTCGACAGACATTTTTGTGGATTTTTATGAGCTCGGTGCTATTTTCTACATTTTATGGAATATATGTATCTTTTTATTAAATGATATGATTTTTATTGCCTACGATTCTCTTCTCTTAATTTTTTCGGCCGAAGATAGCGATCTATCGGTTCCACTGCACATTTTTATGGAATTTTCTTACCTTGGGGTTATTTTTCCACATTTTCTGGAAAATGTATCTTTTAAATAAATGATATGATTTGTTGGCCTAATTTTGTCTTCTTTTTTTAGTTGAATATGGCGGTTTCTGGTTCCAACGGACATTTGTGCAGATTTTTTAAAGCTCCGGACTATTTTCTACATTTTCTGCAAGATATGGATCTTTAAACTAAATGATATGATTTTTATAGACTAATTTGTCTTCTCTTATTTTTTAGTTGAAAATGGTGATCTCCTGATCCAACGAATATTTTTACGGATTTTTCTAAGCTCGGGGCTATTTTTCTACATTTTCAAAAAGTAATGTATCTTTTTATTAATGATAAGATTTTTTGACCTAATTTTTCTTCTCTTATTTTTCAGTCGAAGATGTCGATTTACCGATTCCAACGGACATTTTTACGGATCTATCTGACCTCGGGCATATTTTCTAAATTTTTTGGAATATATTGGTCTTCTTATTAAATGATATGATTTTTCACCTAATTTTGTTTTCTCTTATTTTTAGTTGAAGATGGTGATCTCCCGGTTCCAACGGACATTTTGCTGATTTTACTAAGCTCGGTGATATTTTCTACATTTTATGAAAGATATGTCTCTTTTTATTAAATGATATAATTTTTATATAGCCTCCGTTTGTCTTCTCTTATTTTTTTATTTGAAGATGGCGATTTACCGGTTCCAACAGATATTTTTGCATATTTTAATTATCATGTGGCAATTTTTCTACATTTTCTGAAAGATATGGATCTTTATTAAATGTTATGATTATTTGGCCAAATTTTGTCTTCTATTTTTTAGTTAAAGATGGCGATCTCTGGGTTTCCACGGACATTTGAACATATTTTTCTGAGCTACGTGCTATTTTCTACATTATCTGTATGATATGGACCTTTTTATTAAATGATATGATTGTTATTGCATAATTTTGTCTTCTCTTATTTTTCAGTTGAAGATGGCCATCTTCCAGTTCAAACGGAAATTTTTGAAGATTTTTCTGGGCTCGGGGCTATTTTCTACATTTTATGGAAGATATGAATCATTTTATTAAATGATATTATTTTTTGACCTAATTTTGTCTTCGCTTATTTTTTAGCTGAAGATGGCGATCTTCCAATTTCAACAGATATTTTTGCAGATTCTTACCTCGAGGCCATTTTCTACATTTTCTGGAAGATATGAATTTTTTATCAAATCATTTGATTTTTTGGCCTTATTTTCTCTTCTCTTATATTTCAGATGAAGCCGCCAATCTCCAGTTCCAATGTACATTTTTGCGGTTTTTTCTGGGCCCCAAGCTATTTTCTACATTTTCTGTAAGATATGAATTTTTATATTAAATGATATGATTTTTATAGCCTAATTTTGTCTTCTCTTATTTTTCAATTGAAAATGGTGATCTCTCTGTTCAAACAAATATTTTTGCGGATTTTACTTGGCTCTAAATTTTCTGTTAGACGTGGATCTTTCTATTAAATGATATGATTCTTGGCATAATTTTGTATTCTCTAAATTTTCAGTTGAAGATGGTGATCTCTCTGTTTCAAAGGACATTGTTACGGATATTTCTAAGCTGGGGACTATTTTCTGCCTTTTCTATAAGATACAGATATTTTTATTAAATTATATGATTTTTCTAGCCTAATTTTGTCTGCGCTTATTTTCCAGTTGAAGATGGCGATCTCCTGGTTCCAACAGACAATTTTACAGATTTTTCTGACCTCGGGGCTATTTTCTATATTTTATTGAAGTTATGGATCCTATATTAAATGACATGATTTTTATAGCTTAAGTTTGTCTTCTCTTATTTTTCAGTTCAAGATGGTGGTCTCCCAGTTCCAACGGACATTTTTATTGATTTTTCTGACCACGGGGCTATTTTCTGTATTTTCTGGAAGAGATCAATCATTTTATTAAATGATTAATTTTTGGCCTAATTTTGCCTTCTCTTATTTTTTTTCCGTTGGTGATGGTGATCTCCCGGTTCCAACATACATTTTTGCGGATTTTTTGAGCTCTTGGCTATTTTTTGTATTATCTGGAAGATATCGATCGTTTTTTAAATGATATGATTTTCTGGCCTAATTTAGTCTTCTCTTTTTATTCGCTAAATTTGACGCGCTCCAGGTTCCAACCGACATTTTTGCGGATTTTTCTGAGCTCGTGGCTATTTTCTACATTTTCTGAAAGATAAAAACTTTACGTCAATTGATATGATTTTTGTAGCCTAATTTTGTCTTCTCTTATATTTCAGTTGATCATAGCGATCTCCGGTTCCAACAGACATTTTTGCAATTTTTTCTAAGATCGGTGCTATTTTCGAGATTTCATGGAAGAAATGGATATTTATATTAAATGAAATGATTTTTATAGCTTAAATTTGTATTCTATTATTTTTAAGTTGAATATGTCAATCTCCTCGTTTCAACAAACATTTTTTGCAGATTTTTCTAAGCTTGGGGCTGTTTTTCTATATTTTCTGGAAGATATGCATCTTTTTATTAAAGGATATGATTTTTGGCCTAATTTTTTCTTCTCTTATTTTATTTCGTTTACGATGGCGATCTCATGGTAACAACGAACATTTTTGCGGATTTTTCTGAGCTCCGGGCTATATTCTTCATTTTCTGTATGAAATGAATATTTATATTAAATGATATGATTTTTATATCCTTATTTTTTCTTCTCTTATTTTTCAGTTGAAGATGGAGATCTTCAGGTTCCAACGAATATTTGTTCAGATTTTTCTGAGATCGATGGTATTTTCTACATTTTCTGAAAGATATGAACCTTTTTATTAAATGATATGATTTTTATAGCCAAATTTTGTCTTCTCTGATTTTTTAGTTGAAGATGGCGATATCCCGATTCAAATAGACATTTTTGTGGATTCTTCTGAGCTCAATGCAATTTTCTACATTTTCTTGAAGTTATGTATGTTTTTATTAACTGATATGTTTTTTGGCCTAATTTGTCGGAAGATGGAGATCTCCATGTTCCAATGAACATTTTGCGAATTTTTCTGAGCTCTGTGCTATTTTCTACATTTTCTGTTAGATATGTATCTTTATATTAAATGATATGATTTTTATAGGGTAATTTTGCCATCTCTTATTTTTCAGTTGAAGATAGCGATCCCTTGGTCCCAACAGACATTTTTGCATGTTTTTTGAGCTCGGTGCTATTTTCTACATTCTATAGAAGATATGTATCCTTATCAATAAGCTCGTCATCAGCTTCGCGCTAGCACAAACTGTGTGTCAATCTGATCTCTGGATCAAAAGATACATCCCTCCAAAGTTCGCTTTGCAAATCTGGAATCTAGTCTGTGCATAATTCAATTCTCTGTTCTGCAGAATCGACAACAGTCTGTGCGTAGAGTAATCATATACCTGTCTTCCAGAAATTGCAGTAAAGCGTCCCGAGCTCGGAAAAATCCGAATAAATACTCATTGGAATTATGAGCTCGTCCTCTTCGATTAAAAAATAATAATGGACAGATTTGTTGAGGATATTTGGTCGTGACTTGCAGATCTTGAAGGTTGACGCTTGGAACTTGTACTTGATAATCTTCGGTGCTTTTGAAATTGATAGCTTGGGCAATATCTTGATCAAACCTTGTAAGCTGGAGAAGTAGTTGCTTGAGCTTTGGCTTGATTCAATGTAAGCTTTGGTTTGATGAAGCTTTGAGATGAAGAGGCTTTGAGATGCTGTAAACTATGAAGCTATTCAAAAAAACCTTATGTTAAAAAAGCACTAATTTAATACAGAGATTAAGATCAGAACAATATCACCATAGCATAGAGCGTTGAGTTCTAATCGTCCTGGTAAAAACAGTTTGTTAATTCGAGCTCTGTGGAGAAAGTTATGTACTTTTCAGCATCGTCTGTCGAGCTCCTTCTTCTTCCTGCAAATTTGATGATCTCTTTGAAGTTTGGAGGAGAAAACATTCGCCCAAGATGAATGAAAATAAGTCTAGGGCTGGCCTTGTTTGCTTGTTCTCTCTCTTAGGGGGGTTTCCATGTAGACATAGGAATTGTATTTATAGTGCTTGGACCCAAGTAATTGGATTGAATCAAAACACCTTGAAATTGATTTGATATCTCTAAATTGATTTGCTCTCAGCTCATCTCTTTGGTCCAATGAACTTGGTCAATATCCTATTCAAAATAGAAATCCTTTTGTTTCCAAATGAGATCTAATTTGAATCCAAATTCAATCAAATTTGACCAAGTCAAATCCCCTTAATCCAAATTGATTTGGACTTGATTTTGATCTCTTTTTGAATTTAATTTCTTATCGCTCCAAATCATGTTGACCAAGTCCAATTCTCGCAATTTACGAGATTGACATCTCTCCAGCTTTCGCTTGAATTTATGTCATTGACATTACTCCCAATTTGCCAGATTGCCATTGATTAATAATCACATCATTGCCATTGATTGCTCCATGTTTATTTCCACCTGAAAATACTTAACAAACACATCAAAAATGTTTACGAAGGTTTGTTATTATCAAACAAAAAATCAACGATCTTTGTATCCAACAATAACACCACGGTTGTTGCGAATAGAGGGGTTGTAGCATTTTACTATTTCCGGCAGCCCAAGCAAATCGGCCAATCCGGGCATCAAACGACCGAAATCTTGCCTCCTATGACATCGATAGTGCAATACCATCGCTTTCCATGGGAAAACTATAAGAATTCACTCACAGGTTCAATACTCAAGCAATTGCCATGGTTAATGATTTCTGGGACTCGCACGGATTTCACATGCATTATGGGTAAATAAGAGGCCAAATGAGGAGCGTCCGTGGTTTCTATGTAAAGAGGAGGTTGTTTCCATGACTTTCCATGAGATTTAGATTGGTCTAAGTACACGGTTGCTGCAAATAGAGGTGTTGAGGCATTTTGCTATTTCTGACAGCCCAAGCTATCGGCCAATCCAGGCATCAAACGACCGAAACTTGGCTCCTACGACATCGATCGTGCATCACCATCGATTTCCATGGGAAAAATATAAGAATTCACTCACGGGTTCAATACACAAGCCATTTCCACGGTTAACGATTTCTGGGACATGTACCGATTTTGTAGACGTTGTTTGGAAAAAAAGAGGCCAAATGAGGAGCGCCTGTGATTTTTATGCGAAGAGGTGGTAGTCTCCCTGATTTCCCTTAAGATTTCGATTGTGATAGCCCCACGGTTGCTGCGAATTGTGAGGTTGAAGAATTTTACTATTTCTGCAGCCTCAGTTATCGAAATATCTTGGGATATCATGGAAACTACATCCTCTTCACATAGAAACCGCGGATGCTCATCATTTGGCCTCTTATTTCCCCACAATACTGGCAAAATCCTTGCAAGTCCTAGAAATCGTTAACCGTGGCAATTGCTTGTGTATTGAATCCGTCAGTGGATTTTTATAATTCTCCTATGGAGAGCGATAGTTATGCACTATCAATGTCATAGGAGCTAAGATTTCGGCCGTTTGATAGCCGGATTGGCCGATAACTTGGGCTGCCAGAAATAATCAAATGCTTCAACCCTGCTATTCGCAGCAACCGTGGGGTTATCCCAATCGAAATCTCATGAAAGTCATGGCAACTACCTTCTCTTCATATAGAAACCCGGACGCTCCTCATTTGACCGCTTACTTACCTACAACACATGTTAATTTCGTGAGATTCCCAAAAATCATTGACCATGCCAATTGCTTGTTATTGAACCGATGAGTAGATTCTTATAGTTTTCTCATGGAAAGCGATGGAGATGCACTATCGATGTCGTATGACCCAAGATTTCGGCCGTTTGATGACGGGATTGTCGGTAGCTGGGGCTGCCAGAAACAGTAAATTGCTTCAACCCCACTTTTCGTCGCAACCGTGCAGTTATCCCACTCGAAATCTTATGGGGATTCATGGTAACTACCTCCTCTTCACATAGAAACCGCAGACACTCCTCATTTGGCCTCTTATATCCCACAACGCCAACGAAATTTGTTACACAAGCAATTACCACGCTTAACGATTTTTGGGTCTCACACAAATTTCACAGGTTTTGTGGGTAAAGAAGAGGTCAAAGAGGAGCATCCTGAGTTTCTATGAGAAGAGGATGAAGTTTTCATGACTTCTCATGAGATTTCGATTATGATAACCCCACGGTTGTTGTGAATAGCGAGGTTGAAGCATTTTATTATTTCTTGTACCCCAATCTATCGGCCAAACCGGGCATCAAACGATCGAAATCTTGCCTCCTACGACATCGATAGTGCATGGCCATCGATTTCCGTGGGAAAACTATAATAATTCACTCACGGTTTCAATACACATACAATTGCCATGGTTAACAATTTTTGGGACTCGCACGAATTTCGCAAACATTGTGGGGGAAATAAGAGGTCAAATGAGAAGTGTCAGTGGTTTCTATGTGAAAAGGAGGTAGTTTCCATGATTTCTCATGATATTTCGATTAGGATAACCCTACTATTGATGCGAATATCGGGGTAGAAGGATTTTACTATTTCTGGCAGCTTCAACTATATACCAATCCAGGCATCAAATGACCGAAATCTTGGCTCCTACGACATCATTAGTGCATTACCATCACTTTCCATGTGAAAACAATAGGAATCCCCTCACGTGTTTAATACATAAGCAATTGCCACGGTTAACGATTTCTGGGACTCGTATGGATTTTGCAGGTGTTGTGGATAAATAAGAGGTCCAGTAAGGAGCGTCCGGAGTTTTTTTATGAAGAGGAGTAATTTCCATTACTTCCCATGAGATTTAGATTGGGATAACCTCACGGTTGTTGCAAATAGCGGGGTTGACGCATTTTACTATTTCTGGTAGCCCAAGTTATCGGCCATTACGTGCATCAAACGACCGAAATCTTGACTCCTACGAGATCGTTAGTGCGTCACATTCCCTTCCCTTGTGAAAAAAATAAGAATCCACACACGAGTTCAATACACAAGCAATTTCCACTGTTAATGATTTCTGGGACTCACACGGATTTCATAGGTGGTTTGAGTAAATATGGTGCCAAATGAGGAGCGTCCGTAGTTTCTATGTGAAGAGAAGGTAATTTCCATGACTTCCTATGAGATTTCAGTTGGGATAACCCTACGGTTGCTGCGAATAGCGCGGTTAAAGCATTTTACTATCCGGGCATCAAACGATCGAAATCTTGGCTCCTATGACATCGATCGTGCATCACCATCGATTTACATGGGAAAACTATATGAATTCACTCACGAGTTCAATACAAAAGCCATTGCCATGGTCAACAATTTTTGGGACTAGCACGGATTTTGTAAACGTGGGGAAAAAGAGGCCAACTGAGGAGCGTATGTGGTTTCTAATGAATAAGAGGTAGTTTGCTTGATTTCCCATTAGATTTTGATTGGGATAACCCCACGGTTGCCAAGAATAGCATGATTGAAGCATTTTACTATTTCTGGCAGTCCTAGCTATCGAAATATCATGGAAAAATCATAGAAACTGCCTCCTCTTCACATAGAAACCATAGACGCTCCTCATTTGGCCTCTTATTTTCCCACAACACCGACGAATTCCGTGCGAATCCTAGAAATGTTTGACCGTGGAAATTGCTTGTGTATTGAACACGTGAGTGGATTCGTATGTTTTACCATTCAATGCGATGGTGATGCACTATCGATGTTATAGGAGCCAAGATTTCGATTGTTTGATGGTCGGATTGGCCGATAGCTTGGGCTGCCGAAAATAATAAAATGCTTCAACCCTGCTATTCGCCGCAACCGTGGGGTCCTTTTAATAATTCCATGTTTACTAATACTTGCATTTCTTTTTGAATAAGCCACCATATGAAAAATGAAAGATGGAGTCCTCTTGAGGCTTGAAGCTAGAGGGATGTAGGAGGCATCGAGAAAAATCAGATTCTGGCTGGAATAGGTTGAGATTTATTGAAGAAGTTGTGTCATATTTTCTGAATCTGAACAAATCTGCTATGTTTTACAGTACACGTCACAATAATTAGCATATACATCCTGAATTTTTGATATTTGATAACTGAAACATTGACTAGTAGATCTACAACTTTAATTTATTAAGTTTTGTTAAATTCACAATGAAATTGGGTGATATCTGCCAATATATATATGACTGTCTGTATTTTTCCAGCAAGCTGAATCGTTCAAGCAGCGCTTTGAATTGTGTATTATATATATTCTTCCTTTCATTGCTCATGATGCTTGTTGATACATGGAAGAGAGTTTGATAGTGTGGTTTGCTCATGGATTAGTTCATGTTCTAAGAGCCATGTTAATAACACCCACCACATGTTCGAGAAAAAGCCCAAATGAAGCAAAATCTAGAAAATGGAGAAATGTGCTTTCATACACTTATGTCATGAACCAAGTGTGAATTGGTAATGTTTGGGACATGTAAGGCATGGTTTCATATATTAGTAGTAATGAATTGAAATGGATATGATGTGGTTTGCTCATGGATTAGTTCATGTTCTAAGAGCCATGTTAATAACACCCACCACGTGTTCGAGAAAATGCCCAAATGAAGCAAAATCCAGAAAATGGAGAAATGTGCTTTTATACATTTATGTCATGAACCAAGTTGTGAATTGGTAATGTTTGGGACATGTAAGGCATGGTTTCATATATCAGTAGTAATGAATTGAAATAGATATGATGAAGGGCATGACACTTAGATATTGATATGAATGAGAAATGTTGACACTGTGAGGCCATGCCATCACGACTCCTATAATATAACTTATGATGTTTAACTCAAATGAGCTTGGAATGTCTTAGTCCTCTCTAAAGATGGCGAGTTTCCAAGATGGAATTTGGGGGAATATTTGAGTAACAACATCCATAAGGACTGGACTTGGAGGTGGAGATTCTTAGCACTCACTCACCTGCAGGGAGTGGAGTAACCCGTGATAGTTGTGGTGACTATTTTCACTCGCCTTATAGGGAGTGACTGTGTGATACATGTGGTAGTGTGGAGGATATTCTCACTCCTGCCAGGGACGAGGGAGTTCGAGAGGCCCTGTTAAAATTCATCAGTGCTCGTACCACTAACGGGGTAGTTTGAGTGCCACCCCACCTTGGGGTGAGATCCATGTCCTTATGTCCTGCATTTACCCAAGGTTTCGGATAAATATCAATAACTGAAGACTCTTACTTTATCATAATATATTTGTGATTATTTCCCTTGCTTGTTATAGTTGTAATTGCTATAAATTACATGTTATTTGTTCTCCTTACAGTGTTTCCTCTTTCATCTACTTGTATTATTGTGACACTGTGGTATAATACTCTTTTAGAGTATGTCTACTTGTGGCACTTGGATTGCTAGTCTATGCACTTGTCACTTACTACCTTGTAGTTACTTTATCCTTATTATGAAGTCTTACTTGTAGTTGTTTCTTGTCCTCCTGTATTTATTTCTCATTGTAATCCTATAGTTGTAGTTGCCTTTGTTGTTCTTTTCCTTATATAATCTTTTGCAGCAGCTCACTCTCTAACGGTAGGTACGTCTCTATTTCATATGCTTTTACTTCATACAGTGGTATGCCTTACCGTTATGCTATGTTACATAGTCTTCATGATCTTACCTTAACTTGTAACCACAGTAATTAAGCAAAGAATATCATAAATTGACATTAGTGTTGGGATTTCCTACTGGGACACGCATTAACGTGCTCCACCTCGTGGTTTTTCAGGTAGCAGATTGGATGCTTCAAGGGTGCTGGCTGGGTATTGGGCATGTGGAGTAATGAAGTGAGATGGTGGTAGTAGTGCCTTAGTGTTGTACTTGGGTGTGTTGAGTTGTACCTGAGAGAAATGTGTACATAAGTTTTAATTACGCCTTGTTACCTATATGGAATGTTATTTGTTTCGGAATGTTGTGTTTTTCTATGTCTCTCTAGGTGATGTTGCGACTCATTAGTATTGTGGAGCATTACACGTACTATCCCAACATATGCGCAGTGGTATGCCTCTGTATTATTTCTTTATCTTCTCCTCTCAATCTCCATCACCATTTCATTTTCAGGCATACCTGGGAAGGACTCGTACTTCCCCGGTATCATGTGAAGCCAGGGTGGTGACACGTTGGTGCCAAGATTTCGGTCGTTTGTTGACGGGATAGGCCGATAGTTTGGGCTGCTAGAAATAGTAAAATTCTTCAACCCAGCTATTTGATGCAACTAAGAGGTTATCCCACTCGAAATCTCATGGGAAGTCATGGAAACTACCTCCTTTTAGAAACTACGAACGCTCCTCATTTGGCCTCTTATTTTCCCACAACGCCGGTAAAATTCGTTACACAAGCAATTGCACCAGTTAACGATTTTTGGGTTGCATATATTTCGCAGGTGTTATGGGTAAATAAGAGATCAAATGCATGGCATATCATGTTTCTATATGAAGAGGAGAGGTAGGTTCCATGACTTCTCATTAGATTTCGATTGGGATAATAACCCCACGTTGCTGCGAATAGCAGGGTTGAAGCATTTTACTATTTCTGGCAGCCCAAGGTATATAGGCCAATCTGGGCATCAAACGACTGAAATCTTGGCTCAAACGACATCAATTGTGCATAACCATCGCTTTTCATGAGAAAACAATAAGAATCCACTCACGGGTTCAATACACAATCAATTACCACAGTTAACGATTTCTGGGACTCGCACGGATTTTGCAGACGTGGGGGAAATAAAAGTCCAAATGAGGAGCGTCTGTGGTTTCCATGTGAAGAGTAGATAGTTTCCATGATTTCCCACGATATTTCAATTAGGATAATGAAACTATTTAGAATACAACACATGCTAAAATAAATCCCAATAATTTAATACAGAGATTAAAATCAGAATAATATCACCATTGTTGGAAGCAACGATCCAGTACCTTGGTTTGATGATGACAAACGTGTCGTTATATCTGACGTGTGTGCTTAGTGTGTTTCAGGATTGGCGAAACGATACATCTTTCACTATTTTGAGGAGTTACTATTCATATAGCTATTTGGGTGTGAGAGAGAGCTTTGGCCTAAGCAAAGTGGACTTAGTCCAATTTGAGATGAGATGTAAACAATTTGGGATTTGGTCAAATCAATTAGAGATTAATTTGAATTCGAATTGCAATCTAAGCGGTTGGCTACAATTCAATTTGAATTGAACTGCAAATCAATTCAATATCCCAAATTCGAATTGCAAATCTGAATTGAATTACAAATCTCATATTGGGAAAAACCCTTGCCCTATAAAAACTTCCTCTCAACCCTAATGATAGGGCGGCTTACAAAAATATAAGTGTGGGTGCGGCAGAGTATCAAGAGGGAAATTTTTTCGGCCAAAACCCTAAAATATCAAAAACCCTCACGAGCCCTAAGTCTTCAAAAAAAAAACTCCACAGCCGGCAGCCAAAACCCAAGTCTCCAAAAAGAGCCTTCATCAAAATCCTCATCATCTCGTTCTTATATCATCCAAAGACTCCTATCTCCTCAGCAACAGCAACCCCAAGCCCTACGATAAAAAGAATTCTCGCGGCAATCAAAAAAGGGAGCAGAGCAACCACCCTACAAGTTTCTTCATCATCGAGGAGGAGAGCCGTCGAACAACGACCGCAACGACGCCTACCTGCTGCCTTTCACACCTCGTTGCCGTGGAGATCACCGAGCACCGACATCCCGTTGAAGACGAAGACGCCGGAGAAGAAGATTTCCGCCCTAGGATCACATCCGGTGAGTTACAACGAATAAGAAGAGCGTGAAGACAACGATCCGAACCCATCGCTTTGCCGTCGAAGCCCGTGCTGTCTGTGCCACATCGTCGCCGGAGATTTGTAAGTAGTCGGAGACGTCGAGTCACCGCTCGCTGCCGTGGAGTCGAAGTCCATTGAAGCTGCAGTCGGAGAAGCTATCCTCATCGCTATCACGTCGAAGCTCACAGTTGTTGAAGATTGTCGCTACTCCGAGATCGCGCTGTTGTGCATCAACGTTCACCCATCAGAGAAGAAGACGAACTGCCTTGCCGCTGCCACAGCTGTCGTCGGAATATCCTCGCTGCTGTCGAGAAGAGGCTGTCGCTCGAAGTCGTCGCTCGGAGCTTCGCTGATTGTCGCTGCTCGAAAACGCCACCGTCACCGGAGGAAGAAGCAAAGAACTCGAAATAAACCCCTGCATGCCCTAAAGACGAAGCAGAGAGATATCCATGTGCTGACGTGGAAGGGATAACGCGAGCGAAATAAATGAATTGTTGAGCGAATTGGATGCTGACGCAGTGGCTGCATCAACCGCAAAGAAATTAACGCCGCACGAATCTTACAGGGTGACGTGGCATGGGATTTTAAGTGAACTGATGTGCGCACCGACTGCTTATATTTAAGGATTGAACTGCAATTGCTTTACGCACAGACCAGTGCACAACTTGACATCCAGGAGTCGGATTGAGACACCGTTTGCGTCAGATTGGAGCTGACGACATGCTGATTGACAGAGACGCCTACACGGACACGAACTGAGCATTTCTAAACCCTTAAACTCTTTTATTCGTGTCTTAGTGTAACGTTCTCTGTAGGAGAAACTTTACCATTTATTTTGTGATTATTTTGGGACTTGTCTGGTTGGGGCTAGACAAGTGGGACCCAGCTAGTTTGGGACTAGTCGGTAGAAAGCGGTACTATGATTGATTGTGAGAGAAAACACCGTGTGTGGGGTACTGAGAGCCTGGCGAGTGTAGAGACGTAGAGGGTGCTCTGAGCGTGCTCTAACTTGTGGTTTTGTATCTATTGCGCTATTTTATACTAGTATCTGCTTTGGGGGCTGGAGTAGGTCGTTGGGACGACCGAACCAGGGTAAATCTGCTGTGTACTCTGTGTCTATTTTTTATTTACCATGTTACTGCTATAATTGCGTGTGCTTATTCGTGGGTTGTACGAATTATTTTTATTAGCCTATTCACCCCCCTCTAGGCTAGGATCCAGATCCAACTAGTGGTATCAGAGCCGGTTAGAGGATCTAGTCTAGTCTAGCTATCATGAAAACCCCAAAGTTAGTCTTTCCCTATGGCATGCCTATTGATCGTCCTCCTCTTTTTAGTGTCCATGATTATATATACTGGAAGGCTAGGATGAAAACTTTTTTACTATCCGTTGATGTTGATACTTGGTACATTATTGATAACGGATATTCTATGCCTGAAAGTAATCTGAATTTAAATGATAAAAATGTGTGTGCTATAAATGTTAGAGCAATGAATATCTTATTGTGTGGGTTGAGTAGAAAAATATTTGATCGTATCTCACATTGCTCTTCTGCGCAGGATATATGGAGGACCTTGGAAACTGCATATGGAAGTGAGAAATCCCTCAGCCGCAATGAAAAGAATCAAAAGGGAAGAAACACTCCTTTAACTAACTTTGATGCTCCATCTTGTGACAATACTAAGCATAAAGTTATTTGTTTTAAATGCAGAAAGCAGGGGCACTTCGCTAAACATTGCCCACAAGAAACAGCTCGTGTCGTAGAAAAGAAAGGAAAAGATGTAGTGCGAACGTGGGACATGGATAGTGGAGATGAGCTCGAGGAGAATGAAGCACACTCCTCCCTCTGCTTGATGGCAAAACATAACGAGGTAAAATCTGGTAGCAAAGCTGAACTTCTTAAAATTTGTGAAGAAATGCAAAGTCAAATAGTAGATCATGAGTTCACTATTGAATGTCTCCAAAATCAGAACTATGACATGCAAGTTAGAGATGATAAGGTGTTTAAAGAGAATGAAAAGCTTAAAATTGAACTTAATGCATGTAAGTCTACTATTGAAATCATGAAGAAGGAAAAAGCTAGCTTTGATGAAATTGCTCCTTGTATTTCTTGTTCCTCATTATTAAATCAAAATAGCATGCTTAAACAAGATTTAATGAAGCTCGAAGCTTAAAAAGAATATGAAATAAGAGAGCTTAAGGATAAATTTTGCATGCTAGATAACGATCTTAAAAAGAAAACAATTGAATATGAAAAGAAGGAAAAAGAAAACAAGTTGGCTTTATTAGTAAATGCACGATGCTTGTGGAAGAAAATAAACAATTAAAAATCAAAGTCTCTCATCTTGAAGTGGCCATTAAGAAATTCTCTATGGGAAAACAATCGTTGGACAATATTTTAGAGAATCAATTATATGGCAATAATAGAAGAGGACTTGGTTTTGGTCTGAAAAACGTTGAAAAGAAAAAATTCAAGAAATTCCACAATGAACCCTCTATTACAAAGAACAAATATGCAAAGTGATTTACTTGTGATAGTGTAGGCCACACTTCATATTATTGTAAATTTAGGAACACAAATATCAAGTTTAAACAAGTTTGGGTTCCTAAATCTTTAATGACTAACACTCGTGGACCTTGTTAGATTCCAAGGTCACACTTAACACCTTATATGTAGGTGTGATGGAGATTTGGCGAGGAGCAAATTTCTCAATGTCTCATTCTTTTAGCTCCTTCGTCAAATAGCGACGAGAAGGTATAATTTTTATCCCTCTTTGCATTTCATTGCATACCTTCATAGATTGTTTTGTGTGCTTGATTTATTTTTGTTTGTGGGCTTGTTTGCATGTTTTTTAAAGTTTCTATTTCTGAAAAAAAAATTCAAAAATAATGAGCTTAAAAGAATACCCTTTATGATTTATCTTAAGTGGTATTGTATGAATGTTCAAATCTATCCCTTGTAGAAGTTAATTCATTATTGTTGTAGCTACATGAACATGTTGTTCTATTTTTAGTAGCCATGACATGTCTCATAAATTTCGAATTTGACTTCTACACCTACATTTGCACTTTCACGATAATTGACTTTTTAGTGCTTTTGGAGATTCTTTTGAAGAATAATGGAAAGTGAATGTAGGAATGATTAATTTCTGAATTTTCTATGGGATATGAAGTGTTTAGCCATGAACTAAAATTGAGCACAAAAGAATTGAAAAAAAAACTATATTTGCTCCGTATGAAAAATGGATACACTTCATGGCTAATACACAACCCACGAGTATCCAACTTATGCTAAATGGGTAATCATTAGTGTTGGTGTATATAACTCGTCAAGCAATGCCACCCCACATTTAAAAGTCCTTTAGGCCATGTTTTGGGGTTCGGTAACTTGAACTCATCCTTGATGAGGTGGGAAAATTCAATCCTCGCGATACTCATGAAAGTTGGAAAATGTGGATTGAGTTGGTTGATTTTCTGAAATTGAATCTTCTCTTGTACTTTATTGTCTATATCACTACACTTATACAAAGGTGGAGAAGTCTTGTTATGAAATTCTATGAGCTTGGATTGTCTATTTTGTGGAAAACTCATGCAAATTGCACGCTACATTCAATAATGGTTTATTTTTGCATGGAATACTTCTGTGACTTCATTAATCCACTTTTTGGTGATTACAAAGGGTGAGAAAAAAAGAAAAGAAAGATTTGATGTCGGTAGATGTTGGTATTATTTGTTGAAGGGGGAGCATGAAAAATAATATTGAAGGGGGAGCTTGAGAGAAGGGGGAGCATGCTATTATATTTGTTATATTTGTGCATGCAATGTTCTAATACTTGAATATCTACTTGAATATCTCATTCCATGATTCATATTACATTACACCCTTCAACACACTTCGCACACCCATACTTATTGCTCAAATCTTTTATGGGTTTGTCATCACCAAAAGGGGGAGATTGTTGGAAGCAACAATCCAGGACCTTGGTTTGATGATGACAAACGTGTCGTTATATCTGACGTGTGTGCTTAGTGTGTTTCAGGATTGGCGAAACGATACATCTTTCACTATTTGGAGGAGTTGCTATTCATATAGCTATTTGGGTGTGTGAGAGAGCTTTGGCCTAAGCAAAGTGGACTTAGTCCAATTTGAATTGAACTGCAATTCAATTTGAATATCCCAAATTCAATTTGATTTGAATTTGAATTCAATTTGAATTGAACTGCAAATCAATTCAATATCCCAAATTCGAATTGCAAATCTGAATTGAATTACAAATCTCATATTGGGAAAACCCCTTGCCCTATAAAAACTTCCTCTCAACCCTAATGATAGGGTGGCTTAAAAAAATATAAGTGTGGGTGCGGCAGAGTATCAAGAGGGAAATTTTTTCGGCCAAAACCCTACAATATAAAAAATCCTCACGAGCCATAAGTCTTCAAAAAAAAAACTCCACAGCCGGCAGCCAAAACCCAAGTCTCCAAAAAGAGCCTTCATCAAAATCCTCATCATCTCGTTCTTATATCATCCAAAGACTCCTATCTCCTCAGCAACAACAACCCCAAGCCCTACGATAAAAAGAATTCTTGCGGCAATAAAAAAAGGGAGCAGAGCAACCACCCTACAAGCTTCCCTACAAGCTTCTTCATCATCGAGGAGGAGAGCCGCCGAACAACGACCGCAACGACGCCTACCTGCTGCCTTTCACACCTCGTTGCCGTGGAGATCACCGAGCACCGACATCCCGTTGAAGATGAAGACGCCGGAGAAGAAGATCGCCGCCCTAGGATCACATCCGGTGAGTTGCAGCGAATAAGAAGAGCGTGAAGGCGACGATCCGAACCCATCGCTTTACCATCGAAGCCCGTGCTGTCTGTGTCACATCGTCGCCAGAGATCTGTACGTAGTCAGAGACGTCGAGTCACCGCTCATCACCGTGGAGATCGAAGTCCGCCGAAGCTGCAGTCGGAGAAGCTATCCTCGCCGCTGTCATGTCGAAGCTCACAGTTGTTGAAGATCGCCGCTACTCCGAGATCGCGCTACTGTGTATCAACGTTCACCCATCAGAGAAGAAGACGAACTGCCTTGCCGCTGCCACCGCTGTCGTCGGAATATCCTCGCTGCTGTCGAGAAGAGGCTGCTGCTCGAAGTCTTCGCTCGGAGCTTCGTTGATTATCGCTGCTCGAAAACGCCACTGTCACCGGAGGAAGAAGCGAAGAACTCGAAATAAACCCCTGCATGCCCTAAAGACAAGCTGAGAGATATCCACGTGTTGACGTGGAAGGGATAACGCGAGCGAAATAAAGGAATTGCTGAGCGAATTGGATGCTGACGCGGCGGCTGCATCAACCGCTAGGAAATTAATGCCGCACGAATCTTACTGGGTGACGTGGCATAGGATTTTAAGCGAACTGCTGTGCGCACCGACTGCTTATATTTAAGGATTGAACTGCAATTGCTTTACGCACAGACCAGTGCACAACTTGACATCCAGTAGTCGGATTGAGACACCGTTTGCGTCAGATTGGAGCTGACGACATGCTGATTGACAGATACGCCTACACGGACACGAACTGAGCATTTCTAAACCCTTAAACTCTTTTATTCGTGTCTTAGTGTAACGTTCTCTGTAGGAGAAACTTTACGATTTATTTTGTGATTATTTTGGGACTTGTCTGGTTGGGGCTAGACAAGTGGGACCCAGCTAGTTTAGGACTAGCTGGTAGAAAGTGGTACTAGGATTGATAGTGAGAGAAAACACTGTGTGGGGGGGTACTGAGAGCCTGGCGAGTGTAGAGACGTAGAGGGTGCTCTAGCGTGCTCTAACTTGTGGTTTTGTACCTATTGCACTATTCTATACTAGTATCTGCTTTGGGGGCTGGAGTAGGTCGTTGGGACGACCGAACCAGGGTAAATCTGCTGTGTACTCCGTGTCTGTTTTTTATTTACCCTGTTGCTGCTATAATTGTGTGTGCTTATTCGTGGGTTGCACGAATTATTTTTATTAACATATTCACCCCCCTCTAGGCTAGGATCCAGATCCAACAACCATATTGTAGAGCTCTGAGTTGTGATCGTCCTGACACAGGCGGTTCATCGATCCGTGCTCTGTAGAGAAAGTTATGCACTTTTTCAGCGTCGCCCGTCGAGCTCCTTCTTCTTCCTGTGAATTTAATGATCACTTTGAAGTTTAGAGGAGAGAAATTCGTCCAAGATGAACGGAAATAAGTCTAGGGCCGTCCTTGTTTGCTTGTGCTCTCTCCTTGGGGGGGTTTTTCTTGTGAAATAGGAGTCATATATATAAGGCATGTGTCCAAGAGTTATAGTCTAATAGGAACTCGCCCTTTGTTCGTATCTTATAGATAGAATCCTATTCAGTTAAAACTCATTGAGATTGATTTCATATGATTTGTTTTCATCCCATCACCTTGGTAATGAACTTGGTCAATCTCATATGGGAAGTAGAGTTCTTTTATATCCAAATTAAATCTAATTTGAATCCAAATTGAACCAAAATTTGACCAAGTCAAATTCTCTTAAGCCAAATTGATTTGAACTTAATTTGATTGTGTATTTGAATTTTGAACCGTATCCCTCCATGTCATGTTGATTAAGTCCAATTCTCTTGATCATGAGATTGCCATCTTTCCATCTCTTGCATATAATTTCAACATTGCCATTGTGCACAATTTGCAAGATTGCCATTGATCAATATTCACTAGTTTGCCCCTATTTCCTCCATGTTTATTTCCACATGAAAACAATTAACAAACACATCAAAAACATTTACGAAGGTTTGTTATCATCAAACAAGAAATCAAAGATCACTATACCACCTACGTTGTATCTAAAATATCCCCTTTTGATGATGACAAACCACAATAAGATTTGATTAATAAGCTCTTTGTGATGTCATCGTGATATGTGTTTGTGAAGTGTGGTGATGTATGTCAACACGACATAAATCAAATGCAAGTTGCTTCCCCTATTGACATGCTCCCCCTATGAACATGTATGCTTGCCATGATCAAATCTATCACCATTTTCTCCCATTCTGTTATCATCAAAAGAGCACTTATGAACTCCATATATTATGAATGTAAAAATAAAATATTATTAGTCAAGCAATATGATCACATTAAGACAATTAAAAACAACCACGTGATATTCAATTAATCTCATAACAATGATTAATACACCTTCGTACTCATATGATGAGTAAAAGTTACAACATATATGGAGAAGTTTCATGAAAATCAACCAAAACAAACCAACTTTCAATATAACATGTACTCTTTAAGATTGATTTTTCCCACCTCATGAAGCATGAGTTCAAGTTACCAACTCTTACACATAGCCTATAAGAACTCTTAGATGAGGGGTGGCATTGCTTGATGGATATAACACCAACGTTAAAGATTAATCTTAAAGCATAAGTTGGATACCCTTGTGTTGTCTTATTACCGTGGACAGTATCCATTTTTCATACGGAGCTCTTTTCTTCTCTTTGTCATTCTTTGCAATATCATTTTTCTTTATTGTTTTTCTTTTCTTTTCATGAGCTCTAATTATTATTCATATCCCGTAGAGTAACATGTTTTTCAATATTTTTTAATTCATCCACAGACAGACTCTTTATCAAATTTTATAAAAACAATTTCATACGTGCAATAACAATTAATCTCGTAAAAGTGTAAGGTGAAGGTGTAGAAACAAGTCATTCAATTTATTGAACATGTCGTGATCATTTAGAGAGTCTGATATGCAATTATAGTCACGACTATAATGCAAGATTTCTACATGGATATTCATATCATTCAAAAGTGCAATTTTGATAAACAAAAGAGAGATAAACAATAAGCTTAGTCTATATAAATGTTGCACTTTTTCAACTATTTTTTGTTTTAATTTTTTATGGGTTTTTAAAAAATTCTATCATACAAAAAGAATCAAAAACACACCAAAATAACACAAAAAACACACAAATCACACCAAAAGATGAAAACACGCCAAAAATCCTATGAAGGTATGCAATGAGCTCAAATAAGATATCATACCTTTGCGTTGTCGTTCGGCCAAGGAACTTCAATGAAATGTGATGTCGAATTCATAGTTTCGTGCCCCTCCATCTTACCTACACGAAAGATGTTATGTGTGACCTTGGAATCCAACAAGGTCCACTCATGTTAGTCATCAAACTTTTAGGAACCTATTTGTTTAAACTTTATGTTTTTGTTCCTATATATACAATGATGAGAAGTATGACCAACACATCCAAATGTAAAGCACATTGCATGAATATTTCTAACTTTCGTTGGCTCATTGTGAACTTTCTTTTTTAAGGCTTTTCATTGTGAACTTTCTTTTTTAAGGCTTTTCAACATATTTCAAATATATCCAAGTCCTCGCCTATTATTGCCATATAATTGATTTCCAAGAATAATATCCAAGGATTGTTTTCTAACACCGAATTTCTTTATGATCAGTTCTAGGTCTGTGACTTTGGATTTCAAGTAAAGATTTTCCTTCACAAGCAAGGTGCATTTAAGAATAAAAGACTTTTTATTCTCCTCTTCATTCTTTCTCAGATTTTTTGCTTTCTTCTCTGTCTCCAAAGATTATTTTCAGTTTCTATCTTGGTCAATTTTTATTTTAGCTCATTTCTTTCATTTTCCAACATAATTATCTTTTCATTAAGCCCTTTCTTTTCAGATTCTTTCTTAATCAATTTTTCATTGAGCTCTTTATTCTCATTTTCCACCATGGTCATTTTTTTCTTGGCATGCTTTATTTTCTGTCTCTAGCTTAGGGCATGTGTTACACTTTAAGGTTGTGTGCACAACGGGGGGTTTATTTTCTAATCTTTGCAAACGTGGCCTTAAGTGTTTTCATTTCAGTTTTTAATTTTTCATCGTCAAGAGATATGTGATAGTTTTCTTGTTGTAGTTCATAGTTTGATTCTGTAAGTGATTTAACATTGGTTTCTAACTTATCAATTTCAGCTGCATATTTTCACAAATAGTTACAAGCTCACGTTTAGAACAAAATTGTACCTCATCAAAATCTCCCGTTAAACATAAAGAAGTATGGGCAGTCTCATCTTGTGGTTCTTCCTCGCTATCTTCATCCCATATTGTCACACGTGATTTCCCTTTCTTCTCCACATAGTTGCTTTTCATCATATGGCAATCTTTCATGAAATGACCTTGTTTCTTGAAATAAAAACATTGTAATGAATTAGCAGTATTCTGCTCAGAAAAATTATTTGTAGGATTAAATTTATTGAACGATTGAACCTTTTTGTCATTTCAGCTCTTCCCTGTGGAGTCTTGAAGTATCTTCTAAATCCTCTCACCATTAACGCTTGCTCCTTATCAAACTCTTCATCACTTTCTTCAATGGCTTTAAATGCTAAAGACTTCGAGCTCTTAGCCTCGGATTTATCCTCCTTTTCTCTAGATCTGTAATCTTTAATTCAAGCTCATGCGGCATCAAATTTCCAACTGAAAAAGCAAGCAAATATCTTAAGCTTGTGGAAGAATACTTTCGTTCTGTGGATAACTTTCTTTCTGGTGCATTAATGTCTCAACTTATGTCCATGAAGTTCAATGGGACTAATAACATGCAATAACATATCCTTCAAATGACAAACATTGCCGCAAGACTTAAGTCATTAGGTATGCAAGTGGATAATTCCTTCCTCGTTCAGTTTATATTAATTTCATTACCTTCTGAGTATGATGCTTTTTAAATCAATTATAACATTATAAAGGACAAGTGGGATATTAATGAATTAATTGGAAAGCTCATTCAGGAGGAAAATAGGTTAAAGAACTTGGGTGGACACTCTGTTAACCTAACTAATTATGAATAAATATTGCATATTCTAACCTCATAATCATCTCCTCTTGTGCGTATAATCCATGTAATCATTCTCTCTTAACTACATTTACGCTAAATCATCATTTGTGAGCATATGATTTTATTCTTGCACAATTTCACTTCCCTAAGCATTATAAATGTATATTATATTTATAGGGATTTTTCTAGAATTTGCAGGTGTCCTGGAAGGGACTAAATCAACTCGAGAAGAGGAGTGCATAACAGGCGCCTGCAGAAGCAAAGACAGTCGCCTGAAAACCCAACACTCGACTGCCCAAACAACGGCAGTCGCCTACCTTCAAAGATTTGAAGCTGGAGAAGCTAAAGCCTAACTACAGTCGACTGTAATCTCATACAGTCGCCTGTCATCTTCGCATCAGTCGACTGATATTTCAGACTTCTGAGGGAGCAAACATGAGCCAACTCTCTGTTATTTTGACATTTCTGCAGCAGGCGACTGAAGAACAGAAAACAGTCGCCTGTAGGTCACACAGTCGACTGTGATATTTCCAGACAGTTGCCTGTCCCCATTTGGAAGCAGTAAGAATTTTCTGCCATCAGTCGACTGCCATTTATTCGACAGTCGACTGATCGGGGGGTTTCGGATGCAATCTAAGTTACGAGAAACAGGTTTTTCTTAACCTGATTCCTCTCCAGTTGCTGTGAATCATTGGATGAGGATTTGGATGGATGAGATGTAACCCCAAGGGGGTATTAAACACTACTATTCAGATGTAATAACAAAACAAAAAAATAGAACTTAATC
This sequence comes from Scilla litardierei, assembly GCA_030789695.1. NCBI lineage: Eukaryota > Viridiplantae > Streptophyta > Magnoliopsida > Asparagales > Asparagaceae > Scilla > Scilla litardierei. The sequence goes on from CM061136.1 coordinate 65,848,565, forward strand.
TTTTGCTATTTTTAGGTCATCTTCTTCCTTGAGAAGGGGATTAGGTTTTTGAGAGTTCTGAGTTTTCTGATTTCATTTTTGCTATTGCTGAGACGGATTGCTGATTGAAGAAGCTTGTATTTGGTGACAAATCTCCAACTCTCTTTCTAATACAAATTTTCTTTCATCCTTTGCATAGAACTATGTCCATTTTTATGAATGCTGATTTAGTCTTTGATAAGCTAGGCTAGATTCATTGTTGGGTGTTTTGGATTGATGTAGGATGTATTGATTACTTTGCTAATGTTAATTTCCAGCACCCCTTGTTAATCCATGTTGTTGGGTGAATTAAACTTATGAGTAATTAGGCTTGATACTATCCATAAAGGAGCCGAAGAACGGTGGTGCTTCGTAATTGTTGCATCTACGTATCCTATGGGTATTGCATATCTTGAAATGAATGCAAGACCCATTCAATCCATATTTCATAATTTAGAAGTTTAATTCATCCATCAATTCAAATTGTCAATTGGGTTGTGACCCATCTAGTGAATCGTGCATTACCTGAAAGCGGCCGCAGAACGGTGGTTGTGCGCTGCGCACCACAACCTATATGCACTACTCTCACATACCTTGAAATGGTGTGAGCATGATTCATGAGCTATTAATTAAGGAAAGAACCCAGTTAGCAATTACCCTTAGTGCACCACATATGTGCTTAATTGAGTATTCACCGATCCTCATACCTTGAAATGGATGAGCGATCGAGTTATCATGGAATTAATATTTAGCAGAGCAATTGAATAATCCTACTGATATCCTCAACACCCGCACTCTTTCTCTCCCTTGCATCCAAACCTTAGGACAATACCCTAACTCTAGGGTGTTTAGATAAACCAACTCTCCAAATAATCATTCATCCCCATAGGGTGGTAAGAATTCTCAACCATTCTTTACATGCTCTAACTATTTGTGTGAATTTGCAGATTAGTTCCATCTCTGTGGATACGATCCCGTACTTACCAGGTATATTATTTGCCGACCTCGTACACTTGCGAGTATCACCTTTCTGGGAGAGTCAAGCAAATTGGCGCCGTTGCCGAGGACGGTGTATCTTCATTTCACACTTTGGTTTTTGTTGTGAAAATTTGGTGAGATCTTTCCATTCTGCTGTGTATATTCATTGTGAATATTCGAGTTTGTTTTTCGATTTTTATAATCGTTGACACTAAAAAAATTTTTGGCCTAATCTTGGAAGGTTTTGGCTTGAACTAAATTGTCTAGTTTATGTGGTTAAGGACTCCTCGAACACATAGACTAGTAAGAAACATAAACATGGTCTATAACAATACCAACACCAACAGTAATGACAACACCAATCATAGTGACGACGATCACTCTCAACATGAGGGTGATCGAAGTTTGAGATATGTGTTGAGGCCGAATAGGTCAGCTACCGGCTCATGCATTGTGCTTCCCGCCGATGCGAATTCTTTTAGCCCAAGACCTGCGATATTTCAAATTCTTCCCACTTTTCATGGTGTATAGAAGGAGAACCCTTATCTACACATAAAGGAGTTTGAAGATGTATGCCTCACATGTTCTGATGGGAAGACAAGCAATGAAACCATTTATCTAAAAATGTTTCATTTTTCTTTAAAGGATAAAGCTAAAAACTTGGTTTAATGCTATACCTCCTCATACTATTAACTCCTGGTTAGCAATGCAAGCTGAATTTCTGAAAAAGTTTTTTCCCTTGCACATGACTCAAGGATTAAAGCGGCAAATGGCAAACTTTTCTCAGAAGCCAAACGAAAGCTTTGATATCACTTGGGATAGGTTCAAGGAGCTGCTACTAGCATGTCCACACCATGGATTTGATGAATACCATCTCATCGGTTTCTTTTACGACGGACTCATCCCATCCATGAAGCAATTCGTGGAAATGATGTGCAACGGGGAATTCTTGGATAAGACACCAGAGGAGGCATGTGGCTACTTAGAGTCCATAGCTGAGAATGCACGAAGTTGGGAGGCGACTCCTGAAGCTAAGAGAAGAGAATTACCTCAACCTTTGTCCCATGGAGGTCTCCTTACATTGACCCAAGAGGAAGCCTTAGAAGCAAGAATGGAGGCCATCATTTGCAAGAGACTTGAAGGGTTGCAGTTGAAAGGAGTGAAGGCCGTGACGGTTGGTAATGAAGGGCTATGTAACCTTTGCAGTAGCGTAGACCATAGTATCACTCAATGTCCTAACCTGCCGCTAGCAAAGGAAGTACTTCAAGACCCCACTCAAGTAAATTATGTGGCAAATTCCAACTAAGGGCAAGGATACAACAATTCCCATAATCAAGGCCCAAGTTGGAGGAATAGCCCGAATTTGAATTGGAGATCCCAAAGACAACAAAAGCTCAACCATCATATCGTCCGCCCTTCAACAACAACAACAATCAACAAGGCATCCAAAGGAGGAGGGATGAAACAAGTGAGCCCCAAGTGCAATCCCTGAGCGACACATTGCAACAATTCATCCAAATGCAAACAACGCAAAATCAAGCAAATTTCCAACAATGGCAACAACTACAACAAACTCAGGCGCAACACCAACAACAATTTCAACAACTCCATGAGAATACGGCAAATCTTGCGGCAACTCTAGAGAAGGGCAAGCTTCCGGCACAACCACTCCCCAACCCTAACATGAATTCATCATAGGGAGGACCCAACGTTAAGTCTTGTGAAGCGGTGACAACCTTGATGAGTGGTCGAAAACTTGAGAAGCTGGAGCCACCGAGAGTCGAAGAGAAGATAGTTATGGAGAATGAAGCTAACCCAAATGAAGATGTGTGACATGCGTTTATATTTTAAATATTCACGCACGTCTTCTTCGTGATTTTCCGTTGTTTTCTGTTGTTTTTATGTCCGTTCTTTTATGTTTTTTTATCTTTTCACTTTCTTCATGTTTCTGTGTAAATGCAGGAGATTTCCAGCATTGGGGACGTATAAAGAAGATATCATGAGTCCCCGGAGCAACGGGAGGAGTCACGCGCGATCCAGAGGGCCAAACGACGAAGAAATCAATATTTCAGCCCTCAACCGATCGGGTGGACAGAGCCACCCGATCGATTGATGCATGCGTATCCTTCCCAGACGGCAACTAAAGAAGAGTAGCAGCTCACCCGATCGGTTCAGCGATCGGGTGAACCGACAGAGCTCTCTGTCTAATTGCACTGAATTCCAACCGATCGGGTGAAATATCACCCGATTGGTTCACCTGTAGCCGCAATTCCTCGAACGAAGACCAGGTCACGCCACCCGCTCGCCTCAGCGCCCGTTTGAAGATCTTCAAAGCTCTCACCCGATCGGTTGACTCATCAACCGATCGGGTGGCGATTTTTCTGCGGTTTTGGACCCGAACCATTAGGGTTTCGAAGGGGACTATAAATACACGGTGTTGGCCGACTGATGGGGGATCCTCTTCTATTTTTAGGGCTTTTTTGGTCCCTTTGCTGGGGGCTTAGGTTAGTTTAGATTAGGTCTTTTGATCAATAAATCTTGTACTGGATTGAAAGATTCAAAGGCGAGATAAGTATTTCTTTCACTTGTTTTCCATTGTTTTATATTTTGTTTATTTTGCTTGATGGTGAACGTTTGTATGTCATTTTTGTTACTTGTTTTTATGTTCTTCACCATTGAGTAGTATTGATGAACCCTAATATGGGTTAGAGTAGGATTGATGCTTTGGTTGTTTCATTTGGCTTGGTTGCATGGCATGTGTTCGATGGAATGTGTCAATGGGGATTTCTAGTAATCTGAGTCCAATTCGTATGGCAACACACAGTTGTGTTGGGGATTGGGGTCCGGTGTCTTGTCCAGTTAAGATCCGCTTCGATGTATTGCTAGAAATCACATTCGACCTATTTGGCCATTAGAGTTACGTGGGGGCGTTTCATTGTCATTGGCGGGAGAAAGACCTCTCTGACCGTCATGCCAAGGGGGAATAAACTTTGCAGTTGACTCCCTAGCCACAGCTCACACCCCTAGTGTAGACATCGAGTCCTCGCGCGTGGGAACGGCTTGGATGAAATGTTGGGAGTTATCATTGTGGCCTTAATGCTCCTGGTTGCGGAAGGTGTTAATGGACATGGGAATGCCCACCGTCCGAAACCGGGTAGACCTAGCGTACTAGGCATCGACCGAAATATCGGTCCATGGATGCTAGGTACCACCTTTTGGGGCAATATCTCACCATGGTTCAAGTCAAATGCCAAGTGTCATGAATGCCCTAGCCCGTGTTAGCGGGGATTCATTTCGTGTCTTTTTTATTTCTTTCTTTTATTTCTACACTTCCACCCATATTATCCGCGTAGCTAGCACACAACCTAGGCGAGGCTAGTAGCCATTCAAGCCATCCACCTCCCTGAGTTCGATAAACCCGCACCCTACACTAACCGTGCACTTGCGGTAAAACGACATCGCGCCCAAACCGTAAACGGGGCGCCGGTCAAGTTTTTGGCGCCATTGCCGGAGAGGTGTTCGGTTTGACATTAGCTTAGCTTGGGTTCGTTAGACTACGCAAAAAAACAAACACATACAATAACCAAGAAATTTTTCCCCCATCATTATTTTATCTTTTTGTTATTCTCTTGTACTATTGACTCTCCTCTCTAGTTTTCTTATTTTTGTTATCCAGGTATCTTTGATATTACCATGTGGAGATCAAATTTCGATGCTCAGATGGGAGGATACAATCCTTATTCAGTTGTGGTGTGTGAGACCTATGGGATGGTTGGGCACATGTATTATGACTGCCCGTTTACGCTTGAGAGCCTCCCCCTGCATCATGGCCAAACATTTTCCCACAACCTTAGCCCGAACACCTCCCATCCATTTCCTCAACCTTATATCCCTCCACAAACACAAGAAGAATCAAGCCTCGTGTCTCTCCTTGAAGTTGAAAGTGCCATGTTTAACCAAGGTCAACTATTACAAAACTTGATGGTACCAATCACCGAGCCTACACCAAGGAGAGGGAATGAAGGAGAGGATATACCCACTTTCATGGTTGAGACCACCATCTCATCGGCCACCATGGACACATCTCAAGCCGATACCCCATTTTTCCAACACTACCACTTGGATGACGAAGCATTTTTTGATGATGATAGTGAGGATAAGGTGATTTCTGTAGGATCTGTGGGAGAGACTTCTTGTCTTGATTTGGATACCCCACATGAGTTATGAGAGCACTGAGGAGTTTACAGAGATTATGCATACCTGTGTGGAGGATGTGTGTGAGGACGAGGACACCACGACCACATACGAGGGGTCCGCTCTACATCCACCTCCACAGCCATCTCTGTCGCAGCTTTCTCCTTGGTCTGTGGTCAACCATGAGGATGTCATTCAGAACATCGGGCAGATGGTGGAGCATGAGCATATCATCGAGGAGAATGTGCATCAGGGCTTGGATGCGATCGTCCACTTCATGGAGCCCAAGTCACATCTACCTCCACCGTCACTCTCCACTTCTTCTGCGGCTGAGCATATACTTGAGCATATTGCCCCTATTCAGGGAGATTTTCATACTCACTCTCACTCCACTTTTGAGTCTCACTTTTCACTTCCTATTTCTTTAGACTCATATATATTTGACACACCATATCCCTCCTAGGACACATGATCTACTTCCCTTGAGGTATGCTGCGGTGTGTCACCACCTGGAGAGCCACTTCTCATGGAGAGCGAGGATTTGGTCGTCGCTAGTACAGAGGATAGCGACCCATTCTCAGGGAGTATTTGTCTCCCTTTCATTATTTTTCCATCTTATGTTGGCGATTATCTCTGGGATACATTTATTTTGGGAAATAATTTCTTGCCATGGACTAATGCACCACGTCCTTTGCAGGTCACAGGTGGACACCTACGAGGGATGCTTGGAGGTGCATTGCTTGGGTCCATTGGCACTCGTGGCACAACGCTTCTGGCGGAGCCACAGAAGGAGCAGTTAGAGCAGCTACCTGCCTCACTCCAGATCTTGGATCCGTATATGCTCAAGTGTATCCTAATCCAGTAGTGTAAAAATTTACCGCTTTCTAGTTTAGATTTGAATAATCTCGTCTCCTCTCTTTAGCGAGGGAGTGTATCTAGGGTTTGCTTTTGCATCATAATAACCCATCATGCTGTGCCCTTCTATCATTTCACCCCCATTCTCTACCGAGGAGGACGAGGACTCGTCCTCTCCTGCATTTTGATTTCTTTCTTTTTCTTTTCCGATCTTCCCCCTAGCATTTTTCTGCATCACATTGATCACATCATTTTGCTAGCTTTGTCATGTCTAGCTTGGGGGAAATCGACTTTTGTGTGTTTTGTCATGCGACGTCATTGTGTGTCTGTTTATATGTGTTGTTTGGATGTGCTTTTGTTTCTTTTATTTATGTTTTTCTATTTCTATTTCTTTATTTTTCAGTTTTGTTTGTGTATTTTTCATGTTTTTCTTTTTTTGTCGGTGTGTATTCCCCCCATTTTCTTTGCCCTCCTGTATTTAGTTTTATAGCATTGAGGGCAATGCAAGTTTCAGCTTGGGGGAGTCGCACTTCGTGCGTCATTTGCGTCTTTTTCTTCGTTTTTGAGTCGTTTTCATCATGTTTTTATGTTTTCTTTTCTTCTTTTTATCTCTTTCTCCTAGAGATGACCCCGTATGATGAATTGCCACAAAAATCACACGCGCACCTAGCATGGCTTTAATAATCACATTCACTAACCCTAGGAAGCCGAGTCCTCTTGCATTTCATGCATCGTGGGTCCACTTAGCTTTTATGTGAGTCGTGTGTCGTGACTAGCTAGTGGTGTACTTCTACTTTGTGATTTTGATTTATATACATATCCTTGGCCGACCCCTAGATTATCATGTTTCGATTTGAATATGCGGTTTTTGCTTCTACTGTCTGCTTCTATATGCATAATATATATGTATCGTATGCTTCAATTCGCATATGTCGGGATTCCACAATTAAGGACTAGGATAACCCATTTAGCCTATGCTCTGATTTGCGAGAAATATTTCCTTTGCCCAAGTGTTTAGAATCCGATTTTTTTTATTTTACTTGGTGCAAATCCCCTCGTCGTGTACCGTTCTCCCACTTGGGAGAGTACACATGTATATATCCCAAAATCCAAAAATCCAAAAAAGAGAGAAAAGAAAAACCGAAAAAGAAAAGAAAAGAGAAAAGAAAGAAATATATATATATATATATATGTATAGCCAAAAATCCAAAAAAAATACATATATCCAAAACCCAAAAAATTCCAGTGTGAATATTTTCCTACCTACCGAGAATAAAGGGAAGGCGAGAATTTGCACCGAGTGCTCTACTCCACATCTTCTCAACCTCCATCGTTTTCGAAAACACTTGGCTTAGGAACTTTTTAGCTATTATCTAGGCTGTAGTGCGGTGATTTCCTTGTCCCTAGCTGTGGAGTCCCCGATGCATGATACGTTTCCATTCTTACACTCTTCTCATGCATGCTTGAGCTTTTATTCGCCGTAATTTCAAATTGAATCGATATTTGGGCCAATTCTTTGGGTATGTGTATATGGAGCCCTATAGCACAATGTAGATAGTAACATTGTCTGCTAGCACACGACTACCCTCACTCGCGTTTCACCGCGTGGGCCCACGACACTCGTATGAACTCATATTCATTGGTTTAGTGTTGTGTTTTGTCGTATGTTTGCTTAGTGTGGTGTGTTTGTTTTGTTGGCTCTAATGGGCGACCTAGGATTTTATTTTCTCTTTCTGTCTCACCCTCTCTATTTTTCCCTCCAAGCTACTACTCTCACTCATCTTCCTCGAGGACGAGGAAGGGTTCAGCTTGGAGGATTTTGACGTGCGTTTATATTTTATATATTCACGCACGTCTTCTTCGTGATTTTTCGTTGTTTTCCGTTGTTTTTATGTCCGTTCTTTTGTGTTTTTGTATCTTTTCACTTATGTTTCTGTGTAACTGCAGGAGATTTCCAGCATTGGGGACATATAAAGAAGATATCATGAGTCCCCGGAGCAACGGGAGGAGTCACACGCGATCCAGAGGGCCAAACGACGAAGAAATCTATATTTCAACCCTCAATCGATCGGTGGACAGAGCCACCTGATCGGTTGATGCACGTGTATCCTACCTGGACGGCAACTAAAGAAGAGTAGCAGCTCACCCGACCGGTTCAGCGATCGAGTGAACCGACAGAGCTCTCTGTCTAATTGCACTGAATTCCAACCGATCGGATGAAATATCACCCGATCGGTTCACCTGTAGCCGTAATTCCTCGAACAAAGACTAGGTCATGCCACCCGCTCGCCTCAGCGCCCGTTTGAAGATCTTCAAAGCTCTCACCTGATCGGTTGACTCATCAACCGATCGGGTGGCGATTTTTCTGCGGTTTTGGACCCGAACCATTAGGGTTTCGAAGGGGACTATAAATACACGGTGTTGGCCGACTGATGGGGGATCCTCTTCTATTTTTAGGGCTTTTTCGGTCCCTTTGCTGGGGGCTTAGGTTAGTTTAGATTAGGTCTTTTGATCAATAAATCTTGTACTGGATTGAAAGATTCAAAGGCGAGATAAGTATTTCTTTCACTTGTTTTCCATTGTTTTATATTTTGTTTATTTTGCTTGATGGTGAACGTTTGTATGTCATTTTTGTTGCTTGTTTTTATGTTCTTCACCATTGAGTAGTATTGATGAAACCTAATATGGGTTAGAGTAGGATTGATGCTTGGGTTGTTTCATTTGGCTTGGTTGCATGGCATGTGTTCGATGGAATGTGTCAATGGGGATTTCTAGCAATCTGAGTCCAATTCGTATGGCAACACACAGTTGTGTTGGGGATTGGGGTCCAGTGTCTTGTCCAGTCAAGATCCGCTTCGATGTATTGCTAGAAATCACATTCGACCTATTTGGCCATTAGAGTTACGCGGGGGCGTTTCATTGTCATTGGCAGTAGAAAGACCGCCTCTGACCATCGGGCCAAGGGGGAATAAACTTGGCGGTTGACTCCCTAGCCACAGCTCACACCCCTAGCGTAGACATCGAGTCCTCGCGCGTAGGAACGGCTTGGATGAAATGTTGGGAGTTATCATTGTGGCCTTATTGCTCCCGGTTGCGGAAGGTGTTAATGGACATGGGAATGCCCACCGTCCGAAACCGGGTAGACCTAGCGTACTAGGCATCGACCAGACTATCGGGCCATGGAGCTAGGTACCACCTTTTGGAGCAATGTCTCACCCTGGGTCAAGTCAAATGCCAAGTGTCATGAATGCCCTAGCCCGTGTTAGCGGGGATTCATTTCGTGTCTTTTTTATTTCTTTCTTTTATTTCTACACTTCCACCCATATTATCCACGTAGCTAGCACACAACCTAGGCAAGGCTAGTAGCCATTCAAGCCATCCACCTCCATGAGTTCGATAAACTTGCACCCTACACTAACCGTGCACTTGCGGTAAAACGACACCGTGCCCAAACCGTAAACGGGGCGCCGGTCAATGTGCAAGAAGAAATACCCGACAAAGCCAACCATTCCGAAGAGATCGTCATTGAAGAGCCCGAGCCGTACATTCCTCCTGCACCTTTCCCTCAAAGGCTTCAACATCCACAGAAAGATAAGTTCCAATCCGAAATCCGCGAAATATTTCAAAAATGTCAAATTAATATCCCTCTTTTTGATGCAATAAATCAAATTCCCTCATATTCTAAATTCTTAAAAGATTTATGCACCGTTAAGAGGAATATTAGTGTTAAGAAAAAGGCCTTCCTAACACAACAAGTTAGTGCTATTGTGCAACACAACCCTCCTACTAAATACAAGGATCCCGGCTCACCTATAATCCCATGCATCATAGGAACCAAAAAGATAGGTCAAGCCCTCCTTGATTTAGGTTCGAGTGTTAATATTTTGTCTTATGACTTGTACATACAATTAGGACTTGGAGAATTAAATTCCACACCCATTATTCTCCAATTGGCCGATAAATCCATCAAGGTCCCCAAGGGTAGCATAGAGGACGTGCTCGTCCAAGTGGACAAATTTTACTACCCGGTGGACTTTGTGGTGTTGGACATTCTTGGACCTCAAACCAAAACAACAACCCCCATCATATTAGGTAGACCATTCCTAGCCACAAGCAATGCTATAATCAATTGTAGGGATGGTCAACTTAAAATCTCTTTTGGCAACGTGACCCTTGACTTGAACATTTTCAATGCTTGTAAATTGCCATCGGGGGATGGTGAGTTTGAGGAAGCTTGCATGATTGAGACTCTAGTTGAAGAGCATTTTGATACGGAGTCTGTTGAAGCGCTTAATTTTGTTGATCATTTTTGTGAAAATATTGACACCGAGTGTTTTTTGCAGGAAGTTGGCGCGGTGACTAAGTGGATGACATCTTTTGAGCCGCTACCGTTGGACACACCTTGCCAAATGCCATCAAAGCTAGAACACCCATCCTTGGATTTGAAGCCGTTGCCGCCATATTTGAAGTATGCATTTCTTGGGGAATCCGGCACATTCCCCGTGGTAATATCGTCTAAACTTTCCAATGAGCAAGAAATGCAATTGCTAGATGTGCTTAAAACTCACAAGGGGGCAATTGGTTGTACAATTACCGACATTAAAGGTATTGACCCCCTCATTTGTAAGAACCACATCTACTTAGAGGATGACACCAAACCTACTAGAGAAATGCAACATAGGTTAAATCCTAACCTAAAGGAAGTGGTAAAAGGTGAAATCCTTAAGCTTCTTGATGCGGGTATTATATACCCTATTGCCGATAGTAGATGGGTTAGCCCCATTCAAGTTGTACCTAAGAAATCGGGGCTAACGGTTATTAAAAATGAAAACAATGAGCTAGTCCCCATGCGAGCCACCACGGGATGGCGCATGTGCGTTGACTATAGGATTCTTAATTCTAAGACCCGTAAAGACCACTTCCCTCTCCCACTTCTTGATCAAATCCTAGAGAGAGTGGTCGGACACGAATATTATTGCTTCCTTGATGGCTATTCCGGTTATTATCAAATTGAAATAGCACCCGAAGAACAAGAGAGGACCACCTTCACTTGTCCTTTTGGCACTTTTGCATTCCGGAGGATGCCATTTGGTCTATGTAATGCCCCCGCAACCTTTCAACGTTGTATGCTTAGCATTTTCCATGATATGGTTGAAAAGATTGTGGAGGTATTCATGGATGATTTCTATGTGTATGGTAGCTCATTTAATAATTTTTTATCTAACTTGGCTTTGGTGTTAGATCAGTGCATCGAGAAAAACCTTCTCTTGAATTGGGAGAAATGCCATTTCATGACAACCGAAGGCTTAGTCCTCGGTCATATTGTATCCAAGGAATGTATGCACGTCGATAAAGCTAAGATCGAGGTAATAGAAAAAGCTACACACTCCTCGTTGCGTAAGAGATATTCGATCATTTCTTGGGCATGCAGGTTTTTATAGGAGGTTCATAAAAGATTTTAGTTCTATATCTTAACCTCTTTGCATGCTTTTGAAAAATGATGTAGATTTTGCTTGGAGTAATGATTGTCAACTTGCTTTTGAGAATTTGAAAAATTTGCTCACATGGTCACCTATTCTTCAGGTGCCAGATTGGACATCACCCTTCGAAATCATGTGCGATGCTAGTGATTATGCGGTTAATGCCATGCTTGGACAACGCAAGGACAATGTCCCCGTGGTGATTTACTATGCAAGCAAGAGCATGAATGAGGCTCAACGAAACTACACCACCACAGAGAAGGAGCTTTTAGCCGTTGTCTTTGCATTGGAGAAATTTAGGAGCTACATATTGGGATTCCCAATTACAATCTTCACCGACCATGCCACTCTTAAATATCTCCTTTCCAAGAAAGACGCTAAGCCTAGACTAATCCGCTGGATTTTGCTCTTGCTTGAATTCAACATCGCCATCAAGGACAAGAAGGGAGTAGAAAATCATGTTGCCGATCACCTTTCACGGTTAACAATGAGCATGGAGCCAGCAACTGATCACTCCTTATTTTACACCCTTTTCCCGCATGTTTGCATGCCATTTTGATCGCCCAAATCATGTTTTTCACGATATATCGACGATATTGCGATGCTTTTCACGATTTGTTGTTTTTGTCGCATTTCAGGTGATTTGGCGCGATTAGGAGTGATCTCGAGATGCGCGTAATCTAGACGGCCACCGACGACCTCCCCGAGGGGTATTTTGCTGATTGGAGAGGAGCGGAAGAAGAATGGACGTCGCAGGAGCAACGAGGAGGCCAAAACAATCAGATTGGGCATTTTTTGTGTCCCACTCGGCCGAGTGGAGGAGCCACTCGGCCGACCAGCGAGACACTGCTCGGCCGACCCGTTCAGACACGATTTCCATGTGTACTCGGCCGAGCGACGGAGACCACATCGGCCGAGTGACGATACCACGTTCGCCCGAGTGGCGCCCAGACGAAGCCCCTTCAAAATATCGAAGTTTCTGTTTTTCGGCCACCTGAGCTTCAGAAGACCCACTCGGCCGAGTGGTAAATCCCGTCCGCCCGAGTGAAGTGAAGCCATCGGCCGAGTGACGACAACTCACTCGGCCGAGCCGCCCCCGAACTGAAGATCCCTGAAGCCCACGACTTACTGGAAAATGACAGGGTTTTCACTCGGCCGAGCGAATTTTGTCACTCGGCCGAGTGCGATGCGCTGCCTGTAGCGAAATTTGCGGAAAACAGGCTGTGCAGGGGCGTTTTGGTCAGGATTTTTAGACGATTTTTGGGGCTATTTAAGCTCTGTTTTTACCCTAGTTTTGGGGGCTATCTCTCAGATTTTTTGCAGCTTTTTGAGTCTACTTTTTAGCTTTGTTAATTGTGATTGGAGAAGAGAAAAAACTTGGATTTTTGTTGGATTAATTGAAGATCTACATTGGTTTGCATTTCTCTTCCCCAAAAACTCTATTTTTATTGTTTATATCATTGTTGTGATGAATTCCATTGCCTATTCCATTGATTATTTTTGTGCTATTGCTATGATTTGTGAGTAGTCTCCACGTCTCGGGGCGTGGGGATGAACCCTACAAGCCCTATTTCCTATTTGTGTTGAATTGGTAGAAATTGAGCTAGGATTGTTATTAGGGATTAGATTGGGATCGAATTACTACGGATAGCTAGGTATTCATATCAATTGGGATTTGCAAGAGATTGGATCCCAATTTGATAGGAAGCCCTAGAAATCCGAATTGGGTTGGAGTCGGATTTTCGAAGTATCGGTTTGCAAGAGATTGGACCGATACTAGGACCTCAGGTTGCAATTCCGTGCCGATACCCGTTTGCAAGAGATTGGACGGGTAGGAACTATCCTAATTTAGATTGTGGACCGAGTTTGCAAGAGATTGGGCTCGGTGCGCAATTGGACGATGATGTTGATCCTAATGCTAGCTTCCCTAGGCTAGGGTTTGCAAGAGATTGGACCCAAACCTAGGATAGCTAAAGACCGGCAACAGCGCGAGAGCGAGAGCTTGGTTCCACATTTAGTTGCAACTAGTTCATCCAAATTCTCATTCTAGCGATTTCGATACCGGCGAACCACATTTATGAAATACGGTGAGTAGTGGGGATTCCCCTTTCCCTAGACGTTCTTTATTTGATTTGATATTTTGCAAATTTGTCTGACGATTGTGACAGGATCGCCCAAGGCAATTATCTCTGTTCCTAAATAGCCAGGTTGATCAGGAGCAAGCACGGTCATTCGTCCTCCCTGTGTTCGATACCCGCTCGCCACCACACCGTGCGCTTGCGGTAAAACTACAACCGTCGCCTCGGGACGTGTATCCGGGGCGCGATCAAGTTTTTGGCGCCGTTGCCGGGGAGGGCATTTTGACGGTGCTCGGCACCGACCACCCGGTTATTTCTTCTTACTTTCTTCCTTTACTTCCCTCTCTATCTTATCCTAACTTCATTCGTAGCCCTATTTGCATATTCTCCCCGTATTTTACATAAGATCTTAACAGGGAGAATGGGGGATGCAACGCCAACAATAGAACTCAGTCGAGAAGACTATGACTCCTTCACAGACCTCCTTAAGGAGCTTGTCGACGAGGTCCACACTACCGGAGCATTTGCTATCAATATCAAGGACCCCGACGAACAACTATTTGCTAGCTTTGTGATGGACCAAATCTCCCCGGAAGGGACTATCGGAGGCAATGTCAGAGTTGACGTGGTCGACGACAAATTGTATTTCGAAGACAATAGAGCAAATGTCGAAGAGCACTATGCTCCCGAAGAACCCTTCGAGCAAACCGACATTCAAGGTGTTACACTTTATGACGCTCACTCTTGTTTTTATGAATCGTCTGATGTGTTTCTTGATTCCAGGTACGAACTGGAGCAGAGTGAAGGTTTTGGCGATGCTAGCACTGAATCAGAGGGCGCCTACTTCGATGCCTCATCCTCACTAAGTAGCGAGTCCGACTCGTCACAAGAAAGCATGCCACCTGAACATGAGCTAAACCCGGATGACGAGGAAGAAGCCGAATTCATGCGAGCTGATAAAGTGGAAGGAGCAGCGCCACCTGAGGTAGAGCTTAAACAATTACCGCCGAATCTAAGGTATGCCTTTTTGGGTAATAAATTGACTTTTCCGGTGATAGTCAATTCCCACCTCACACAAGATCAACTTGAAAAACTCCTAGACGTCCTTAGGAGCCACAAAGATGTCTTGGGATACACTATTTCCGATCTAAAAGGAATAAGCCCTAGGCTTTGCACGCATCGGATCCATTTGGAGGATACCGAAGCCACCTCCATAGAGCCTCAAAGGCGGTTGAACCCGAACATGAAGGAGGTGGTTAAAAAGGAAATCCTAAAATTGCTTGAAGCCGGTATAATTTATCCTATCTCTGACAGTAGATGGGTTAGCCCCGTCCACGTCGTCCCCAAGAAAGGAGGGATGACTGTCATAAAAAATGACAAAGGTGAGCCAATATCCACGCGCACTGTCACGGGATGGCGAATGTGCATTGACTATAGGAGACTCAATAAAGCCACCCGAAAGGACCATTACCCATTGCCATTCATCGATCAAATGCTTGAACGCCTCGCGAACCATAAATAATTTTGCTATCTAGACGGGTATTCGGGTTTCTTCCAAATCCCTTTGCACGAAGATGACCAAGAAAAGACAACTTTCACTTGTCCCTATGGCACCTACGCATACCGTAGGATGCCGTTCGGCCTTTGTAATGCTCCCGCCACTTTTCAAAGATGTATGACATCCATATTTTCCGATTATATTGAAAATATTATGGAAGTTTTTATGGATGATTTCTCGGTTTACGGAAGTGAGTTTGACTCTTGCTTGGAAAATCTCACTAAAGTCCTAAAAAGGTGCCAACAAAACAATCTCACTCTCAATTGGGAGAAGTGTCACTTCATGGTCACGGAAGGTATAGTTCTCGGACATCTTGTTTCCTCAAGAGGAATCGAGGTAGATAAAGCTAAAATTGAGGTAATCGAAAAACTTCCTCCTCCTATTAATGTCAAGGGCATTAGAGGCTTCCTTGGTCACGCGGGGTTTTACCGCCGCTTCATTAAGGATTTCGCCTCGATTGCCCGACCACTTACTTCCTTACTCGCTAAAGATGTTCCTTTTGACTTTTCAGGAGAATGCTTGCAAGCTTTCAACACCTTGAAGGAAGCGCTAGTCTCAGCGCCCATCATTCAACCGCCAGATTGGAGCCTCCCTTTTGAGCTAATGTGCGATGCTAGCGACCAAGCCATTGGGGCGGTATTGGGACAAAGGAAAGATAGGAAGCTTCATGCGATATACTACGCAAGCAAGACATTGGATGACGCGCAGAAAAACTACACAACTACCGAAAAGGAGCTTCTAGCGGTCGTCTATTCCATAGAGAAGTTTCGCTCCTACCTCCTCGGTTCCAAGGTGATTGTCCACACCGACCATGCGACATTGAAGTATCTTTTAAACAAGAAGGAGGCCAAACCCCGGTTGATTAGGTGGATACTCTTGTTGCAAGAATTCGACCTAGAGATCAGAGATAAGAAGGGTACAGACAATGTCGTGGCGGATCATTTATCTAGGCTCATTCGCGACAAGGAGGATGAGAGCTTACCTATTGACGACACATTTGTTGATGAGAGGCTATATGCGGTAAGGACCGAGGAAGTACCTTGGTACGCGGACTTCGTCAACTACTTGGCGTGCGGAATCAAACCGCATGGGATGTCCACGCAACAAAAGAGGAGATTTATGCATGAGGTCCGTAGCTATTTTTGGGAAGATCCTTACCTTTTCAAGATATGCAAAGATAGTGTCATTCGTAGGTGTGTTTCTAAAGAGGAGGCAACGTCTATCATTTTGTATTGCCACGGTCTACCATGCGGGGGACATCATGCCGCCTCTAAAACAACCGCTAAGATCTTGCAGAGCGGATTCTTCTGGCCCACAATGTTTAAAGACACCCACGCTTTTGTGAAGGGTTGCGATAGATGTCAACGGACCGGGAATATCTCTAAGCGCAATGAGATGCCGATGAGACCCATCCAGGAGATTGAGCTTTTTGATTGTTGGGGAGTAGACTTCATGGGGCCTTTTCCGTCGAGCAATGGCAACAAGTACATCCTATTGGCCGTTGACTATGTCTCCAAATGGGTGGAAGCTATTGCCACCCCTACTAATGATGCAAGGGTCGTCTCCAAATTCTTCAAGCAAAATATCTTTCCGCGCTTTGGAGTGCCGCGTACCTTGATAAGCGACGGGGGAAGCCACTTCATAGAGAACAAGTTTGAAGCCATGCTAAAGAAGTACGGGGTAAATCATAGAGTTGGAATGGCTTATCACCCCCAGACAAGCGGCCAAGTAGAAGTCTCAAATAGAGAAATCAAGCAAATTCTCGAGAAAACCGTGGATCGGTCTAGAAAGGATTGGTCAATGAAGTTAAACGATGCTCTATGGGCCTATCGCACGGCCTTTCGCACCCCCATCGGTACCACACCGTTCCGCCTAGTTTATGGGAAGGCTTGCCACTTGCCGGTAGAGTTGGAACACCACGCATATTGGGCCATCAAGACCTTTAACTACGATTATAAGAGTGCGGCGGTGAGGCGACTCTTGGACATCAACGAACTTGATGAAATAAGGAGAGACGCCTATGAGAGCTCGAGAATTTACAAGGAAAGGACCAAGATTTTCCACGATGCCCGCATAACTGTCACGGACTTCAAGGTGGGAGATAAGGTCTTGCTCTACAATTCCCGACTCCGACTATTTCCCGGTAAGTTGAGGTCACGTTGGTCGGGACCTTTCACCATCAAGCACATACAACCGGGAGGAGCTTTCGAGTTGGAAAGCAAGGATGGTACCACATTCAAAGTAAATGGTCAAAGGCTCAAGCACTATTCCGAGGGGATCCCGACGGGTGAAACCAATAGAGTATATTTGCTTAAAGAGCGGTCGGATGATCTCTCGGACCTCCTTGATGAGGTGATAGAGGAGGCGATTCCTCACTCAATTGGTGCCCTTTTTGATGAAGAATTTGATGAAGGCCCGGATTTAGGCCAAGATGAAAAGATTGAAGACGATTCCCCCGACTTCTCCGCTGATGAAGATGAAGGCGACGCTGATGTCGCGAGGATTCGAGAGCTCTGCAAGCTCTCGAAATTAAAGTCTCCAAAGAAACCTCCGCCGGCACGGAAATCGGCATCGCCGGTTAAGCCGTTGACCGGGGCAAATGCTAGCTTGGGGGAGCCTCCCCCCAACACTATTCGAGATAGGAGACCACCGCGGGAGAACCCTACGCCGCCACGTTCGAATCCAAGCGCGCTCCCCGGTAAGTTTGACGGGTGCATCTCATATGCACCAAACATCCCGCATTGATTGAAAATTATAGGGGGTCGAGCTCACGACCTAAAACGAGCGCTTGTCGGGAGGCAACCCGATGGTTTTTGCTTCATTTTTACTTTTTCTTTATTTTCGTTTTTGAGACTTTTAGTGTTTTGAGTCATCCGACCAAAAATTTTGTGATAACGGGTCCTATTTTTCTTGACAGGAGAGAAGATAGGTAGATCATCATGAGGAGGATGAACGAGACGATGAGGAGCACCCCAAGAAGGCGTTCGACGCTTAGGAGGAGCATGAAATCGACTGGAGAAAGAAAGACGGAGTTTAGAGCCCAAACGAAGATAAACAACAGAATACAAGGCTCACTCGGCCGAGTATACTAGTCACTCGGCCGAGTCCAGAAGTTCGTCCGGCCGAGCCGCTCACGAACGAGGGAAGTCTGCTGTACCCAACTCTCTGTCTATTTTCCTCATTTCATTATAACTGCTACTCGGCCGAGTATATATATTCACTCGGCCGAGTAAAACGGATACCCTCCTAGGACGAGTCATGCCGAGCAGCTTGAGTCACTTGGCCGAATGGACTTACTCCACTCGGCCGAGTCTGGCAAAGCCACTCGGCCGAAGCGATATCGGGGAGAAATTTTTATTTGCCTCGCTCGGCCGAGTGACCACGTCACTCGGCCGAGTCGT
Organism: Scilla litardierei; assembly: GCA_030789695.1. Classification (NCBI taxonomy): domain Eukaryota; kingdom Viridiplantae; phylum Streptophyta; class Magnoliopsida; order Asparagales; family Asparagaceae; genus Scilla; species Scilla litardierei. The sequence continues at coordinate 65,867,127 of CM061136.1, forward strand.
AACTTTTCTATATATAAGCTGAAGGGGGGCACGGAATTCGAAAACGAAAACCCCCAAATTCTCGCCCGCGCCCCTTCAGCTCCCACGCCCGATTCCCCCTCGCTCAACCCTCACTCGCCCGACCGCCGCTGCCCCGCCGCCGCTCGCCCCGCCACCGCCGGCCGAGTCCGCCGACGCCTCGCCCGAGTCGCCGCCGGCGGCCTTGTCTCCGATCACCTCCGGTTCGCTCGTTCTCACCATTTTCTTCTCTTTTTGCGTAGTTTTTGAGGATCCGTGTATTAATCGAACCCCTAACCCGAATCAATTCCCATATCTATCTGTTATACCCCTATTGCTCCATACATTTTGATTATTACTCGCTGATATCGCTTTTCCATGCGCAGGTTGCTTTTTGGAGCTTAGGGGAGCTCAGGGGAGCTTCTACGGGCTGTTTTGGATTTCGTGGAGGCGCGGACTTCGCACACTTCCACTGCTTAGCACTCGCGGCGTGTTTGGGTATACTCTTTCCACTCTTTGTGCACACGCCGCACTTTTCACTTTTCGGCGCGCGCTCGGGGCCGATATGCCGCCCCGGACACGGCCGCGGTCGACGAGAGCTTCCGCCAAGCGGAAGCGGTCGGACGAGCCCGGCCCCTCCCACTTGGTGGAGGACTCTCCTCCACCTTCTCCCACACACCCCGCACAGCCTGCAGGCTCCGCACACCCCGCACAGCCTGCAGCGCACCCACAGCCCGCACAGCCTCTCCCTGCCGATCCACAGCCACCACCACCGGCTCCACTGGTCGGGCCGCTCGGGATTACGTTCCGAGACGATGCACACCGCGCCGTCTTCGACCGTATCTCCCAGCGCTCGATCGTACCCTCCAGGTTTGCACACCTCGCTGACCTAGGACGCCTGGGGGTACTTGAGGGGATACTCACGTTGTACGACAACGTGGGTTGGCGCGACTTCCTTCAGGTGTCGGCGGATACGTTTACCCGTCCGACACTTGAAGTTTTGAGTTCGATCGCCCGGACTGATGAGGGATGCTCATTCCGGTTCATGGATCGAGAGTGCCAGGTCACTCTCGATATGATGAGAGCATTTTTCTCATGGCCCGCCGTCCCCGGTGCCGATCGCGGTTACGGCCCTACCCACATCCCCCCACCTTCTTTCGACGCCGGTGCCTTCTGGGCCCGGATTACAGGCCACCACGCCGCCTTTGACCCTAGTAGGGCCAAGGCCTCGGCCATTGTTCACCCCTGCCTACGTATTGCCCAGCGCCTTATGGCGACCACCTTTCTGGCCAGATATGAGCCGGGCACGATGTCTACGCCAGAGCTCTACATGCTCTATGCGATGACACGTCCCAGAGCTCTATCTAGGGATGGACACGAGCTTGTCCCCGCCGTCGTGATCGACATTGCGGCTTGGTTTCTAGACCGTATCATTGTGTCGGTGGGCGCTCGCTCACCGATATGCTGCGGCGGTCTGATCACCTTGCTTACCTTGATGACCGGCGAGGACCTACCCGACGACCTGCGGCGAGTATCAGGCCCCACTTCTCTGTCGATAGACGTTATGGCCCGGATGAAGATGCTTCGTCCGCATGGTGAGCGTCACTGGGTCTGGTTGCACGGCCCCTATGGGGCCGATTACATGATTCTCCCGAGCCCTGCTCGGACTCTGATTGCACCAGCCCACGTTGACTGGATTCCGGCGATGGATGTCCTCATCCCCGCCGCCTACGTGCTCGAGGCCGAGGAGGCCGAGCAGGCCCACGCTGCCCACGCTGCCCAGGCTGCCCCCGCAGACCCTGCTGCACACCTGCCGAGCCTGCTGCCGACCCTGTCGACCCTGTGGCCCCTCAGCCTGTTCCTGACGTTTCTGCTGCTCCTGACACTTCTGTCCCCACCTCTGCCAGTGTCGAGAGTACTTTTGCTGAGCCCACTTCCACCACTGTCACCACTTCTGAGGCTGTCACCACCACTCCCACTTCCGCCTCCGGCCCTTTGTCCGTGGAGCCTCTTTCCTCAGCACTCCCCGAGCGCCCACCGACCTTTGTCGAGAGTGGAGAGCCCTCGTTTGCCGCGGTCGTGGAGACCATGGCTAGCATGATCTCTGCTGGGATTGCGCCTTTTGGTCCACACACTTCCACCCCAGCGGGAGATTCCTCTGTCTCCACAGCTGCCGTATTCTCCGAGAGCGTCGTGGCGTCTGTCCACACTTCTGGGCCACTGACCTCTCTTGCCACCTCGTTGCCACCTTTGCACGCTTCTTTTGCTGCCGCTGCCTCCACTTCTCACCAGCCGGCGTCCCGGCCTCACACTGAGGCCAGGCCCACATTTGCTGGCGCGGCACCTTTTGTCCCCTTCCCTGCTGAGCCCGTTACATACTCCACTCGCGTACGCCAGCCTCGCCCTGCGCAGCCTAGACCGGTGCGTCCCTCTGCACCACCCCCGCCCGACACTGTACTGCAGAGCATACGTGCTCTTGAGTTGGCGGTGAGTGGTCTTAGAGGAGACCTTAGGACCCTGTCCTCCACCGTCTCTACGATGGCTGGACGCTTCGAGCTGATCCCCCAGATCCACTACTGCCTTACACAGGTTCTGGAGCGTCTCCCACGCGTACCCCCGCCCACCCAGCAGGTTCCCACACACACTTCCACACACACTAGACCTGCTTCCACTTACACCCTCACCCCAGCTCAGCAGCCTACACCACCACCACCACCTCCTCCGCCTCAGGACGGAGACGGCGCAGCACCACCTTCCTAGGCACCCTTGATGCCATCGATTCCTTTTGCCGTTGTGCTGCCCGTTTCTGCTGGGTCCTGATGTCTTTTTGTCCACCCCCCCTCCCCTCACTTATTTTGGGTTTCTCATTTTGCCGTATCTCTATATATCTTTTTTTGGGAGAGAGAGAGAGAGCTTTTCGGTGACACATATATACTCGTATCACTCATATCTGTGCATGCATCATATCCGCATCATATTTTCACTTCTTTATTTTTCCTTTTATTATCTTTTTTCTTTCCATCATGCATGCATCCTCACGTGCACCTCTCATTACTTGTCTCTCTATGTGCCACACTTTGCACATTGAGGACACTGTGCCGTTTAGCTTGGGGGAGTGAGTCCTCACTTTCTTTTTCGTTTAGCCACCTTTATTTTCAGTTTTTCACACCGTTTTTCACTTTTGCACTTATTTTTCATTATTTTTCCTTTATCTTGCCATGCATCACGTTTTTCTTATTTTCCTGTGTGCCGCATTGCATAGTTCTATTTTCCTTTTATCTTTACTTCTTTCCTTCTTCATCTCATGCTAGAGCTGAATTTTCTGTGATGATGTCTACGTGGAGTTAGCTTATTCTATATGCATGCTATATTTGTCATGTCTTAGGTTTTATTTCTGATATCATATGCTATGACTTACTTTGCATTTAGAAATAGTAACCCACACTTTTTCCACATGAAAATGGATGAAGTTTTATTATTAGTTGAGCCTGAATATTCATATGTATGCTATCACAGAAAACACACCAAGATTCATGCATTGAATGCCTATATCTGGAGTACTGATTTCTTTTCCTATATCACTTCTATATGCATGAATTGTACACTTCACTTCAGGATGATTGAATGATGTTAGCTATGATATATCTGGATTAGTTAGCTTTTTTGTGATCGAAACTGAGTAGATTAGATTACTCTGCTGAAGTTGTCGTGCATGTCTTATAGAGTGAACTGAGAGTTACATTTATTTCTTTCTCCACAAATCTTGAACATCATTTCTCTACTTTTAAAATCATTGGTGAATCCCCCCCTTAGTGATTCTATTTTTATGGCATTTCCCCCGCTATTAATTCCTAGCTCCAAGTTTCTTATTCTAAAAAAAAGAGAGAGAGAAGAATAAAAGAGAGAAAAACATTCTTGTATATCATTACCTCTCTCTGAGTTGGGATCATTGTGTATATATTGCTTATTGTAAAAAAAAAAGAAGAAGAAAAAAAAAGAGAAAAGAAATGGAGGAAAAATCCTCAATAAAATATCCCATCCCACTTTCTCTCTTCTTTCTCTTCTTTGCTTTTTGGAGCTATATGTATGAAAAATGGGGATTTAAATATTTTTTTATGCCACCACACTTATAGATAAGCTTGGGGGAGGGGATCCATTGATGTGTGAGAGAGTGACTACTTGACATTGCACGACAACCTAGGCTAAGTAATATTCTATACTCGGTGAGATTGTTTCTAGCTTCACGAAATCCAGAAATCTAAGCCTAGCGTTCATTTCATGAAATCCAAACTTTTCCATTCTCTCTATTCTATAGTGTGATACTCTTATACTCCAGATAGAAAGCGTTCAATTGAAAAGTGTGTGGTCTGTGATTTGTATACCGCTTTAAATGATTCAGACGATGTTGATTTTAAAATCATTCCGTTTTTCATGATTATATCGTTGTTCGTGGGATTTCTATTTCTATTTGCACTATTATACTATGATATCAAAATAAGATTCTTTGACATGTATTTCTCATTCGGTGCATGCTATAAGAGTAAGTGAAACCCACGTCCTGAGAAAATGATCTAGCATCCTTCCTCTTCGCTTCTTTCTTTCTTTCTTTATTTTCATTTCGTTTTCATTCTTCTTCGTTTTTCTTTTTTTTCTCGTTTTTTTTCGCCGTTTTCTTTTTCCGAATCCACCGGGTTTGCCTTTTACTTATCTTCCTCGAGGACGAGTAAGAGGCAAGCTTGGGGGATTTTGATCACTCCTTATTTTACACCCTTTTCCCGCATGTTTGCATGCCATTTTGATCGCCCAAATCATGTTTTTCACGATATATCGACGATATTGCGATGCTTTTCACGATTTGTTGTTTTTGTCGCATTTCAGGTGATTTGGTGCGATTAGGAGTGATCTCGAGATGCGCGTAATCTAGACGGCCACCGACGACCTCCCCGAGGGGTATTTTGCTGATTGGAGAGGAGCGGAAGAAGAATGGACGTCGCAGGAGCGACGAGGAGGCCAAAACAATCAGATTGGGCATTTTTTGTGTCCCACTCGGCCGAGTGGAGGAGCCACTCGGCCGACCAGCGAGACACTGCTCGGCCGACCCGTTCAGACACGATTTCCATGTGTACTCGGCCGAGCGACGGAGACCACATCGGCCGAGTGACGATACCACGTCTGCCCGAGTAGCGCCCAGACGAAGCCCCTTCAAAATATCGAAGTTTCTGTTTTTCGGCCACCTGAGCTTCAGAAGACCCACTCGGCCGAGTGGTAAATCCCGTCCGCCCGAGTGAAGTGAAGCCATCGGCCGAGTGACGACAACTCACTCGGCCGAGCCGCCCCCGAACTGAAGACCCCTGAAGCCCACGACTTACTGGAAAATGACAGGGTTTTCACTCGGCCGAGCGAATTTTGTCACTCGGCCGAGTGCGATGCGCTGCCTGTAGCGAAATTTGCGGAAAACAGGCTGTGCAGGGGCGTTTTGGTCAGGATTTTTAGACGATTTTTGGGGCTATTTAAGCTCTGTTTTTACCCTAGTTTTGGGGGCTATCTCTCAGATTTTTTGCAGCTTTTTGAGTCTACTTTTTAGCTTTGTTAATTGTGATTGGAGAAGAGAAAAAACTTGGATTTTTGTTGGATTAATTGAAGATCTACATTGGTTTGCATTTCTCTTCCCCAAAAACTCTATTTTTATTGTTTATATCATTGTTGTGATGAATTCCATTGCCTATTCCATTGATTATTTTTGTGCTATTGCTATGATTTGTGAGTAGTCTCCACGTCTCGGGGCGTGGGGATGAACCCTACAAGCCCTATTTCCTATTTGTGTTGAATTGGTAGAAATTGAGCTAGGATTGTTATTAGGGATTAGATTGGGATCGAATTACTACGGATAGCTAGGTATTCATATCAATTGGGATTTGCAAGAGATTGGATCCCAATTTGATAGGAAGCCCTAGAAATCCGAATTGGGTTGGAGTCGGATTTTCGAAGTATCGGTTTGCAAGAGATTGGACCGATACTAGGACCTCAGGTTGCAATTCCGTGCCGATACCCGTTTGCAAGAGATTGGACGGGTAGGAACTATCCTAATTTAGATTGTGGACTGAGTTTGCAAGAGATTGGGCTCGGTGCGCAATTGGACGATGATGTTGATCCTAATGCTAGCTTCCCTAGGCTAGGGTTTGCAAGAGATTGGACCCAAACCTAGGATAGCTAAAGACCGGTAACAGCGCGAGAGCGAGAGCTTGGTTCCACATTTAGTTGCAACTAGTTCATCCAAATTCTCATTCTAGCGATTTCGATACCGGCGAACCACATTTATGAAATACGGTGAGTAGTGGGGATTCCCCTTTCCCTAGACGTTCTTTATTTGATTTGATATTTCGCAAATTTGTCTGACGATTGTGACAGGATCGCCCAAGGCAATTATCTCTGTTCCTAAATAGCCAGGTTGATCAGGAGCAAGCACGGTCATTTGTCCTCCCTGTGTTCGATACCCGCTCGCCACCACACCGTGCGCTTGCGGTAAAACTACAACCGTCGCCTCGGGACGTGTATCCGGGGCGCGACCAGCAACCATCCCATTGAATGATTCATTTCCCGACAGTATGCCGACATAATAAACTACTCCCATGGTATGCCGACATAATAAACTACTTGGTCACCGGTAAGACTCCTTCTACTTGGTCTCGCCAAGATTACAAAAGGTTCATCTTTGAGGTAAAATCTTTCTTTTTCGATGACCCTTACCTTTACAAGTATTGTAATGACCAATTAGTAAGGAGACGCATACCCGACCATGAGTTTGATAGTGTTTTACACTTTTGCCATGAAGGTGTGTGCGGTGGTCATTTTTCCGCCCAAAAGACCGTAGCAAAAATTCTACAATGTGGTTTCTATTAGCCTAGCATGTTTAAGGACACTTATACATATTATAAATCATGCTTATCTTTCCAAAGGTTGGGGGGATTACTAAAAGAAATATGATGCCGCTAAACCCATTCTTGAATTAGAAATCTTCGATTGTTGGGGCATTGAATTTATGGGGCCATTTTCCCCATCCGTTGGGTACACATATATTTTGCTTGCTATAGATTATGTATCTAAATGGGTTGAGGCTATTCCTTGTAGGATCAATGATGCAGCTATCGTGCTTAAATTCATGAAAGAAAATGTTTTCGCACGATTTGGGATGCCAAAGGCTATGATAAGCGACGGAGGGTAACATTTCTTCAACCGCCTCTTCGCAAGCTTAATGAAAAAGTTTGGGGTGAAACACATGGTCTCCACACCATACCACCCCCAAGCTAATGGACAAGCGGAGTTGGCGAATCGGGAGATCAAGAACATACTCCAAAAGACAATGAACCCATCAAGGAAAGATTGGAGTATGCGTCTTCCCGAAGCATTGTGGGCGTACCATACTGCCTACAAAACGGTTTTAGGGATGTCCCCATATCGCTTAGTTTTTGGAAAATTTTGCCACTTGCCCATTGAGCTTGAACATAAATCTTTTTGGGCAATTAAAAAGTTTAATTGTGAAATTGACCCCTCTTCTCGTAAATTGCAGTTAGTGGAGCTCAAAGAGATAAGGAGAGAGGCATACAACAATTCCAAGCTTGTGAAGGAGAGGCTTAAATGCGACCATGATCGAATCACCTTGAGGAGAGAATTCACCCCGGGGGAGAAAGTGCTACTTTATAACTCAAGACTTCATCTCTTCCCCGGAAAGCTTCGTTCGAAGTGGATTGGACCCTTCATTGTTCAGGAGGTGTTTCCACATGGTGCGGTGACCATTGCCAACCCGCTAAACGACAATGAATTTAAGGTGAATAGCCAACGTTTAAAGCACTATCAAGAGCCGTGGAGCAGAGACGAGTACACCATGGAGCTTACGGAACCACCGCCGGGTGGAACCAACTAGGTGTGTTTGCTCCAAAACTTTCTTATCTAGTAATATGTAGTAATGAATAACTCTTGCTCAAGCTTTCTTATCCTAGTTTATCCACCTTCATGCATATACTTCATCACACCCTTCAAACATTGAGGACCATGTTCATTTTTAGTTGGGGGGTGTGGACTAGGATATAGAAACTTCTTGAGCATCTTTTAATTATTTTCATCCTTTTTTGTGAATAAATTGAATGAAATAAAAAAAAAGATTTCCATCCATCACCAACATTTCTGCAGCCCATAGCTTTTTGTTGGACCCATTGGTTAAATGTGGTGATCATTCCCAACTTAAGTAAAAATGTATTCTTGAAGTGGATTTTAGCAAATTAGGGTGTGTTGTATCTCTATGTACTAATGGCAATTAATTATTTCTCTACATGCTTACACTTGGCCCTTTAACTTGAAGCTCATAACAATTATCACCCATTTGAAACCCTATATTGATGTAGAAACCTTGGTATCAACGATCAATTGATTAAGCTTTAGGAATTTTAAAAATTCGGCGAGGTTTATATTCATGGATCCCAAGATAGTGACTTGGAAGTTGGAGTTGCTCAAATGAATGCTATCAAATGCTACAATAATAAGTGCACTTGTGCACTTTTGAATAAGGCATTAACTTTTGCCATGGTACTTTGAATAAGGCTAAAAATTGGCATGAAATTTGAGTAAATGCATAGATTTGAACCACAACTCATTTCCATGATCTTTTGCGGGAGCAAGTGTTATATCCCATAAGCTCGAGAGTTTCTAAGGATCTTACATCATGAGATTGTGACATATTGAGGGATATACTAAGCTTAGGTGTGGATGGTGGAGTGTGTAAGAGGCATGAGGTTATAGTCTTACGGAAGGGTGTATAGACTTGAGACCTTTGCCCTTATATATATGATTTCAACACTCTTTAGTAATGCCAATAATCCATGGATGGAATCAACATTGTATTTTAGGATTGGTCACTTATTTTGCTAGGGACTAGCAAAACGCTAGTTGGGGGTGTGATTATGAATAAATATTGCATATTCTAACCTCATAATCATCTCCTCTTGTACGTATAATCCATGTAATCATGCTCTCTTAACTACATTTACGCTAAATCATCATTTGTGAGCATATGATTTTATTCTTGCACAAGTTCACTTCCTTAAGCATTATAAATGTCTATTATATTTATAGGGATTTTTTTGGAATTTTCATGTGTCCTGGAAGGGACTAAATTAACTCAAGAAGAGGAGTACATAACAGTCGCCTGCAGAAGCAAAGACAGTCGCCTAAAAACCCAACAGTCGACTGCCCAAACAACGGCAGTCGCCTACCTTCAAATATTTGAAGCTGGAGAAGCTGAAGCCCGACTACAGTCGACTGTAATCTCATACAGTTGCCTGTCATCTTCGCATCAATCGACTGATATTTCAGATTTCTGAGGGAGCAAAAATGAGCCAACTCTCTGTTATTTTGACATTTCTGCAGCAGGCGACTGAAGAACAGAAAACAGTCGCCTATGGGTCACACAGTCGACTATGATATCTCCAGACAGTCGCCTGTCCCCATTTGGAAGCAGTAAGAATTTTCTGCCATTTATTCGACATTCGACTGATCGGGGGTTTTCGGCTGCAATTTGGGTTACGAGAAACGGGTTTTTCTTAACCCGATTCCTCTCCAGTTGCTGTGAATCGTTGGATGAGGATTTGGATGGATGAGATGTAAACCCTAGGGGGTATTAAACACTACTATTCAGATGTAATAAAAAAACAAAAAAATAGAACTTAATCTTTTGCTATTTTTAGGTCATCTTCTTCCTTGAGAAGGGGATTAGGGTTTTTGAGAGTTCTGAGTTTTTTGATTTCGTTTTTGCTATTGCTGAGACTGATTGCTGATTGAAGAAGCTTGTATTTGGTGACAAATCTCCAACTCTCTTTCTAATACAAATTTGCTTTCATCCTTTGCATTGAACTATGCCCATTTTCATGAATGCTGATTTAGTCTTTGATATGCTAGGATAGATTCATTGTGTGGGTGTTTTGGATTGATGTAGGATGTATTGATTACTTTGCTAATGTTAATTTTCAGCACCCCTTGTTAATCCATGTTGTTAGGTGAATTAAACTTATGAGTAATTGGGTTTGATACTATCCATGGAGGAGCCGAAGAACGGTGGTGCTTCGTAATTGTTGCATCTACGTATCCAATGGGTATTGCATATCTTGAAATGAATGCAAGACCCATTCAATCCATATTTCATAATTTAGAAGTTTAATTCATCCATCAATTCAAATTGTCAATTGGGTTGTGACCCATCTAGTGAATCGTGCATTACCCGAAAGGGGCCGCAGAACGATGGTTGTGCGTTGCGCACCACAACCTATATGCACTACTCTCACATACCTTGAAATGGGTGTGAGCGTGATTCATGAGCTATTAATTAAGGGAAGAACCCAGTTAGCAATTACCCTTGGTGCACCCCATATGTACTTAATTGAGTATTCCCCGATCCTCATACCTTGAAATGGATGAGCGATCGAGTTATCATGGAATTAATATTTAGCAGAGCAATTGAATAATCCTACTGATATCCTCAACACCCGCACTCTTTCTCTCCCTTGCATCCAAACCTTAGGACAATACCTTAACTCAAGGGTGTTTAGATAAACCAACTCTCCAAACAATCATTCATCCCTATAGGGTGATAAGAATCCTCAACCATTCTTTACATGCTCTAACTATTTGTGTGAATTTGCAGATTAGTTCCGTCTCTGTGGATACGATCCCGTACTTACCGGGTATATTATTTACCGACCTCGTACACTTGCGAGTATCACCTTTCTAGGAGAGTCACTAACCACTCATGGAACTGCAAAGTTTCTCAAGCCAAAAGGTAAGAAATTCAAAAGGAAATGACCTATTAAAGGCGAACATTACAGAAAGAAGGAACATTATGTGAATAGGTGTCGTTTCTACAAAAAGGAAGGACATTGGCAGTAGGATTGTCTCAAATGTAAGGCAAGGTTTTAAAAGAAAGGGATTCAGTTCGATACAAACCATAAACCTCATTAAGAACTATCTGTTTACGTGGAATCGTATGAAGTCTCCTATTAAAGGCATAGGAACTTATCGTCTAGTCCTTGATACTGGCTATCAATTGGACTTAAGTATGACTCTTTATGTTCCTACAATTACAAGGAATCTTGTTTTCCTTCCGAAGTTAGATTTATGTGGTTATAAATGTAAATTGAACATGGATGTTTTAATTTATACAATCATATTAAACTTGTTAATTCAGATATACTTATTGATGGATTGTATAAATTGAATCTTAATAATGAATTATCTGAACCTTGGTGGATCTTTATATTTTTATTAAATGATATGATTTTTATAGCCTACGTTTGTCTTCTCTCTTTTTTTTCAACTGGAGATGGCGATCTACCGGTTCTAACGGACATTTTTGCGAATTTTCTTAACTTGGGGCTATTTTTCAATGATATGATTTTTATAGCCTAAGTTTGTCATCTCTTATTTTTCAGTTAGAAATGGATGTCTCCTGGTACCAACATACATTTTTACAGATTTGTCTGATCTTGGTGCTATTTTCTGTATTTTCAGGAAGATATCGATCATTTTATTAAGTGATATGATTTTTTGGCCTAATTTTGTCTTCTCTTATTTTTGTCTTTGATGATGGCGATCTTCCGGTTCCAACAGACTTTTTTTCGGATTTTTCTCACAATTATTTTCTGTATTATTGGGAAGATATCGATTGTTTTATTAAATGATATGATTTTTTGACCTAATTTTGTCTTCTCTTAATTTTTTTATTGATGATGGCGATCTCCGGGTTCCAACCGAAATTTTTTCAGATTTTTCTGCTCTCTGAGCTATTTTCTGTATTATCTAGAAGATATCGGTCGTTTTATTAAATGAAATGTTTTTGGCCTAATTTTGTCATCTCTTTTTATTTGTTAAATTTTGCAATCTCCCAGTTTCAACGGACATTTTTGCAGAGATTTATGAGCTCGGGGCTATTCTCTATATTTTCTAAAAATAAGAATATTTATATTAAATGGTATGATTTTTATATCCTAATTTTGTCGTCTTTTATATTTCAGTTGAACATCGCGATCTCCCCGTTCCAACGGACAGTTTTGCAGATGTTTCTGGGATCGGTGATATTTTCTACATTTTATGGAATATATGTATCTTTATATTAAATGATATAATTTTTTTAGCTTAAGTTTCTCTTCAATTAATTTTAAGTAGAAGATGGTGATCTATTGGTTCCAACAGACATTTTTGCGGATTTTTATAAGCTCGGGACGGTATTTCTATATTTCTAGAATATATGTATCTTTTTATTAAATGATATGAATTTTTGGCCTAATTTTGTCTTCTCTTATTTTTTTTGTTGAAGATAGAGATCTCCCTGTTACAACGGACATTTTGCGGATTTTTCCGACCACTGGGCTATTTTCTTCATTTTCTGTAAGATATGAATCTTTATATTAAATGATATGATTTTATAGCCTAATTTTGTCTTCTCTTATTTTTCAGTTGTAGATGGCGATCTTCCGGTTACAAAGGATATTTTTGCGGATTTTTCTGAGATCGACGGTATTTCTACATTTTCTGTAAGATACGAATATTTTATTAAATGATATTGTTTTTGTAGCCTAATTTTCTATTCTCTTATTTTTTTTCAGTTGAAGATGGTGATATCCTGGTTACAACGGACATTTCTGCGGATTTTTCTGAGCTCAATGCTATTTTCTATATTTTCTGAAAGATATGGATGTTTTTATTAAATGATATGATTTTTTGGCCTAATTTTGTTTTCTCTAATTTTTTTTCGTTGAAGATGGTGATCTCCTCGTTCCAACGAACATTTTATGAATTTTTCTGAGCTCCGTGCTACTTTCTATATTTTCTATAAGATATGGATCTTTATATTAAATGATATGATTTTTTATAGCCTAATTTTTCATTCTCTTATTTTTCAGTTGAAGATGGAGATCTCCCGATCCCAATAGAAATTTTTGCAGATTTTTCTAAGCTTCGATCTATTTTCTACATTTTCAGTAAGATATGGATCTTTAAATTAAATGGTATGATTTTTATCGCCTTATTTTATCTTCTCTGTTTTTTCAGTTGAAGATGGTGATCTCCCGATTCCAACGGACATTTTTGCGGATTATTCCGAACTCAGGTCTATTTTCTACATTTTCTGGAAGCTATGGATCTTTATATGAATATTTATATTAAATGATAAGATTTATATA
>CM061136.1:65880846-66006578 GCA_030789695.1 Scilla litardierei
CTCGAATATGTAAACAAAAATACACTGAGCTCAGAAAAAATCGACAAAAAGGTCCGTGGAACTGGAGATCTCCCATCTTCAACTGAGTTGTAGAGAAGATAAAATTAGGTTATAAAACAAAATTATTTAATATAAATATTCATATCCTACACAAAAAGTAGAAAATAACTGGAGCTCAAAAAATCCGAAAAATGTCCGTTGGAACTGTGAGATCCCCATCTTCAATTGAAAAATAAAAGAAGACAAAATGTAGCACAAAAATCATCTCATTTAATAAAAAGATACATATTTACCATAAAATGTAGAAAAAACACTGAGCTCAGAAAAATATGCACAAATGTCTGTTGGAAACAGGAGATTGAAATATTCAACTAAAAAAAGAGACGACAAAACTAGGCAAAATATTCATATCATTTATAAAAAGATTATATCTTCGAAAAAGTAAAAATGCCCCAAGCTAAGAAAAATCTTCAAAAATGTACGTTGCAACCCGGAAGGTCGCAAATTCAACTTGAAAAATATGAGAATACAAAATTCGGCTACAAAAATCTTGTCATTAATAAAGAGATCCATATCTTTAATAAAATGTACAAAATAGCCTGGAGCTCACAAAATCCGCAAAAAATGTCTGTTGGAACTGGGATATCGCCATCTTCAACTGAAAATATGAGAATACAAAATTGGGCTAATAAAAATCATATCATTTAATATGAAAATTCTTATCTTCCAAAAAGTGTACAAAATAACATCGAGTTCAGAAAAATCCGTAAAATGTCCATTGGAACCGGAAGGTCGCCTTCTTCACTGAAAATAAGAGAAGGACAAATTTAGGCCAAAATATTATATCACTTTATAAAATATACATATCTTCCAAAAGTGAAAAATAGCCCAAAATTCGAACAATCCTCAAAAATGTCTATAGCAACTGGGAGATTGCCATCTTCAACTGGACAATAAGGCGAAGACAAAATAAGGCCAAAATATCATATCGTTTAATAAAATGATGCATATCTTCCAAAAAAGTGGAAAATAATCCGGAGCTTAGAAACATCGCCAAAATGCACGTTGGAACCAGGAGATCACCCATCTTAACTTGAAAAATAAGAGAAGACAATAATTAGGCCAAAAAATCATTTCATTTTAAAAAGATCGCCATGTTTCAATTGCAAAATAAGAGAAGACAAATTTAGGCTATGAAAATCATATCAATTAATACAATGGTCCATATCTTTCATAAAAGGGAAAAATAGTACCAGCTCAAAAAATGAATGTAAAAATATTAGTAGTAGAAGATGGCGATATCATAGTTATAACAAACATTTTTATAGATGAAGATGGTGATTCCCGGTTCCGAATTATTTCTTCTCTTATAGTTTCAGTTAAAGTGGCGATTCCCGGTTTTAACGAAAATTCTTTTTGCCAAATTGTGTCTTCTCAGATATGCTTTAATAAAACGATCCATATCTTTCAGAAAATGTGAAAAATAGCCCAAAGCTCAGAAAAATCTGCAAAAAAAGTCCGTTGGAACCAGCAGATCGCCATCTTCAATCAAATATAAGCGAAGACAAAAGACTAGAACTAAAAAATCATATCATTTAATAACTAGATTGCCATCATTAGCTAGAAAATAAGAGAAGACAAAATTAGGCAATAAAAATCATATCATCAATAAAGATCATTGTCTTCGAGAAAATATAGAAAATAGCCATGAGCATAGGAAAATACACACAAAAAAATCCGTTGGAAATGGGAGATCGCCATCTCCAACTGAAAAGTAAGAGAAGATAAAAATTAGGCCATAAAAATCATATCATTTAATATAAAGATCCATATCTTAGAAAAATGTAGAAAATGCTTTAAGATCGAAAAAATCCGTAAAAAATGTCCGTTGGAACCGGCAAAATCGCTATCTTCATCTTCATCTTCAAAAAAATAGGAGAAGGCCAAAATTAGGCCATAAAATCATATCATTTAATATAAAGATCCATATCTTACAGAAAATGTAGAAAATAGCGCTGGAGCTCAGGAAATTTCCCAAAAATTTTCATTGAAACCGGGATACTCGCCTATATTCAACTGAAAATAACAGAAAAAACTTAGTCTATGAAACATTATATCATTCAATAAAAAGATCCATATCTTCAATAAATTGTAGAACATAGTTTCGAGGTTAAAAAATCCATAAAAATGGGTGTTGGAACCGAGAAATCGACATCTTCAACTGAAAAATCAGAGAAGACAAAATTAGGCTATAAAAATCATATCATATAATATAAAGTTCACATTTTATAAAAAATTTAGAACATAGCCTAGAGCTCAGAAATATCTGAAAATGTCCGTTGGAACTGGGCGATTACCATCTTCAATGAAAAAAATAATAGAAGACAGAATTAGGCCAAAAAATCATATCATTTAATATAAAGATCAATAACTTCTCGAAAATGTAGAAAAATAACCCCCAGCTCAGAAAAACGGAAAAAATATCTGTTGGAACTAGGAAATTGCTATCTTCAACTGAAAAATAAGAGAAGACAGACTTAGTCTATAAAAATCATATCATTTATTATAAAAATCCATATCTTCTAGAAAATTTAGAAAATAGCCAAAGCTCAGAAAATCTGCATAAATGTTCGTTGGAAATGGAAGATCACAATCTTCAACAGAAAAAAGAGAAGACAGAATTAGGGCAAAAAATCATATCATTAAAAAAGATCCATTACTTTCTGAAAATTTAAAAAAATAGTCCCAAGCTTAGAAAAATCCTTTAAAATGTCTATTGGATGCAGGAGATCGCCAACTTCAAGTGAAAAATAAGAGAAGACAAAATTAGACGACAAAAATCATATCATTTAATAAAAAGAGCCATATCTTCAATAAAATATAGAAAATAGCCCTGAGCTCAGAAAAATCCGTAAAAATGTCCGTTGGAACCGGAAGATTGCTATTTTCAACTTAAAAATAAGAGAAGAAAAAATTATGTTATAAAATCATATCATTTAATCTAAATATACATATTTTATTAGAATGAATAAAATAGCCCGGTGCTCAGAAAAAATCTGCAAAAAATATCCGTTGGAACCAGGAGATCGTCATCTTCATGTGAAAATATGAGAAGATAAAATTAGGCCAAAAATCATATTATTTAATAAAAAGACCATTTCTTCCCGAAAATGTAGAAAATAGCCTCTATGTCAATAAATCCGCAAAAATCTCCGTTGGAACCGTGAGAATGCCATCTTCAATTGAAAAATAAGAGAAGACAAAAATTAGGTGAAAAATATATCATTTAATAAAATGATACATATCTTCCATAAAATGAAGAAAAATAGCCCCAAGCTAACAAATATCAGTAAAAATGTCCACTGAACCGGCTAGATCGCAATATTCAATTTAAAAATAAGAGAAGAAAAACGTAGGATATAAAAATTATACCATTAAATAAAACAATTCTTATCTTCCATAAAATGTAGAAAATAGCACCGATCTTCAAAAAATCGATCAACAATTTCCGTTGGAATCGGAAGATAGCCATCTTCAACTGTAAAATAACAGCAGACAAAATTTGGCCAAAATCAGATAATTTTATAAAAATATCAATTTCTTCAAGAAAATTAGAAAATAGCCCCGTGCTCAAAATAGTCTGCAAAAATATACGTAAGAACCGGGAGATCGCCATCTTCATAAAATAGGAGAAGACAAATTTATGCCAAAAAATCATATCATTTAATAAAAAGATCCATAATTTCCCGAAAATGTAATAAATAGAACCGAGCTTAGAAAATCTGCAAAAATTTCCGTTGAAATCGGGAGAGCGCGATCTTCAAGTGCAAAAAAAGAGAAAACAAAATTAGGCTAAAATCATATCATTTAATAAAAATATTCATATCTTCAATAAAATATAGAAAATAGCTCTGAGAATATAACAATCCCCAAAAATACTCGTTTGAACATGGAGATCGCCATCTTCAACTAAAAAATCAAAGAAGATAAAATTAGGCTAAAATGATATCATTTAATAAAATGTTCTATATCTTCCAGAAAATGCAGAAAATAGCCACGAGCTCATAAAAATCCGCGAAAATGGCTGTTGGAACAGAGAGATCGTTATCTTCGACTGAAAAATAAGAGAGAAGACAAAATAAGGCAAAAAATCATTTTATTTAACTAAAAGATGCATATCTTCCAGAAAATACAGAAAATAGCTTTGAGATAAGTAAAATATACAAAAATGTCTATGTGAAGCGGGAGATCAACATCTTCAACTAAAAATGGCTATAAAATCGTATCTTTTAAATTAAAGATAAATATCTTACAAAAAATTTAAAAAATAGCCAGAGCTTAAAAAATACCCCAAAAATGTCCGTTGGATTAAGGAGATCGCCATCTTAATCTGAAAAAAATAAGAGAAGATGAAATTAGGCCTAAAATCAAATTATATATTAAAAAGACCCATATCTTCTAAAATATGTATAGAAAATAGCCTTACGCTCAGAAAAATCCGCAAAAATATCCGTTGGAACCGAGAGAATGTCATCTTCAACTAAAAAATTAAGAGATGACAGAATTAGGCTACAAAAATCATATCATTTAATATAAAGATTCATACCTTATCGAAAATGTAGAAAATATCTCGTAGCTCAAAAAATTCCGCAAAAATATCCGTTGGAATCGGAAGATCGTCATCTTCATCTGAAAAATAAAGAAGACAAAATAAGGCCAAAAAACCATACCATTTCATAAAAAATACATATCTTCCAGAAAATGTAGAAAAACAACCTTAAGTTAAGAAAAATATGCAAAAATGTCCATCGGAACCGGGAGATTGCCATCTTCAACAAAAAAAGAGAAGACCAACATAGTCTATAAAAATCATATCATTTATAAAAATGTAGAAAATAGTAGCAAGCTTATAAAAATCTGCAAAATTGTCCATTGGAACAGAGAGATCATCATCTTCAATTGAAAAATAAGAGAAGACAAAATTAGGCCAAAAATCATATTATTTAATAAAAAGATCTATATCTTCCAAAAATTTAGAAAATAGTCCCGATGTCAGAATAATACGCAAAATTTAGAAATGAGAGATCACTATCTTCAACTGAAAAAAATAAAAGAAGACAAAATTAGGCTAAAAATCATATCATTTAAAAAAGATCCGTAACTTCTCGAAAATGTGGAAAATGGCCCCAAGCTCAAAAAAACCAACAAAAATATCCCTTGGAACCGGAAGATCGCCATCTTCAACTTAAAAATAAGAGATGACTAAATTAGGTTATAAAAATCATATCATTTAATATAAAGATTCATATTATACAAAAAATATAAAAAATAGCCCGTAGCTCAAAATAAATCTGCACAAATATCTATTGGAATCGGGAGATTGCCTTCTTCAAAGTAAAAAAAGAGAAGATAAAATTAGGCAAAAAAATCTTATCATTTCATAAAAATATACATATCTTTCAAAAAATGTAGAAAAATAGTCTCAAACTAAGATATCTGTAAAAATAGCCGTTTGAATCGAGAGATCGCCATCTTCAACTGAAAACATAAGAGAAAACAAATGTATGCTATAAAATTATACTATTTAATAAAAAGTTATTTATCTTCCATAA
This sequence comes from Scilla litardierei, assembly GCA_030789695.1. Lineage (NCBI taxonomy): Eukaryota > Viridiplantae > Streptophyta > Magnoliopsida > Asparagales > Asparagaceae > Scilla > Scilla litardierei. The sequence goes on from CM061136.1 coordinate 65,886,459, forward strand.
AATGCATAAAGTTAAAAATAGCACCAAGCATAAAAAAATGCAAAAATGTCCGTTGGAACTAGGAGATCGCCATCTTCAATTTAAAAACAAGAGAAGACAAAATTAGGCTATAAAAATCACATCATTTAATAAAAGATACTTAACTTTTCGAAAATGTAGGAAATAGCCACGAGCTCGGAAAAATCTGCAAAAATGTTTATTGGAACCGGAAGATCGCCAATTCAACAAAAAAATAAGAGAAGAAAACATTAGGTCAAAAATCATATTATTTAATAAAAGATCTATAACTTCTCAAAAATATAGAAAAATAGGCCCGAGCTCAGAGAAATCGGCAAAAATGTATGTTGGAACTGGGGGATCGCCTTCTCCAACTAAATAATAAGAGAAGACAAAATTAGGTTATAAAAACCATATCATTTAATATAAAGATTCATATCATACAGAAAATGTAGAAAATGGCTCGGAGCTCAGAAAAATCCAAAAAATGTCTGTTGGAACCGGGAGATCACCATCTTCAAATGAAAAAATAAAAGAAGACAAAGTTGGGTCGAAAAATCATATCATTTAATAAAAATATACATATTTTCCATAAAATGTAGAAAATAATATCAGGCTCAGAAAAATCCGCACAAATGTCCGTTGGAACCGGGAGATCGCAATATTCAATTGAAAAAAAGACAAGCCAAAATTAGGCCAAAAAATCATATCATTTAATAAAAAGATTTATATCTTCCAAAAAAAGTAGGAAAAAGCACAAAGCTAAGAAAAATCCACAAAAATGTCCGTGGAATTTGGATAGCGCCATCTTCAACTAAAAATTATGAGAATACAAAATTAGGCTGTAAAAATCTTGTCATTTAATAAAGAGATCCATATTATTGATCAAATGTCGAAAATAGCCTAGAGCTTGGAAAAATCAGTAAAAAAGTCATTAGAACTTGGAGATCGCCATCTTCAACCAAAAATAAGAGAAAACATCATGATAAAAATCATATCATTTTAATATAAATATTCTTATCTTTAAAAAAGTGTAGAAAATAACACCGAGCTCAGAAAAATACGCAAATATCCGTTGGAACCGGGAGATCGACATCTTCAACTGAAAAATAAGAGAAGACAAAATAAGGCCAAAATATCATATCATTTAATAAAATGATACATATTTGCCAAAAATTTAGAAAGTAACCAGAGCTCAGAAAAATCCGAAAAAATGTCCGTTGGAACCAGAAGATCGCCATATTCAACTAGAATATAAGAGAAGATAAAATTAGGCCAAAAATCATGCCTTCAACTAGAAAATAAGATAAAACAAATTTAGGCTATAAAAATCATATCAATTAATAAAAAGATCCATATCTTTTATAAAATGTAGAAAATAGCACCAAGCTTAGAAAATGATATATAAAATTCTTATCAGTTGAAGATGGTGATATCCCGGTTACTACGTTCATTTCTATAGATGAGGATGTTGATTTCTCAGTTCCGAATTTTGTCGTATATTATATTTCAGTTGAAGATGTCGATTTCTCGGACATTTTTGGCCTAATTTTGTCTTATCTGATATTATTTACTAATACGATCCACATCTTCGAGAAAATATGAAAACAGCCCTGATTTTAGAAAAATCCGCTAAAATGTCCGTTGAAACCGGGAGATCGCCTTTTCATTCGAAATATAGGAGAAGACAAAATAAGGCCAAAAGATCATATCATTTGATAAAATGATCGCCATCATCAACTGGAAAATAAGAGAAGACAAATTTAGGCAATAAAAATCTTATCAATTAATATAAAGATCCTTATCTTCCAAAAAAATAAAATAACCCCGAGCTTAGAAAAATACGCAAAAAATTTCGTTAAAACTAGGAAATCACCATCTTTAACTGAAAAATAAGAGAAGACAAAAATAGGATATAAAAATCATATCATTTAATATAAAGATCCATATCTTACAGAAAGTGTAGAAAATTGCCTGGAGCTCAGAAAAATCCGCAAAAATTCCGTTAGAACCGAAAGATCGCCATCTTTAATGAAAAAAATAAGAGAAGAAAAAATTAGTCCAAAAAATCATATCATTTAAATATATAGATTTTTCCAGAAAATGCAGAAAATAGCTCTGAGCTAAAAAAATCGAAAAAATGTCCATTGGAACTAGGAGATCACCATCTTTTACTGAAAAATAAGAGAAGACAAAATTAGGCTACAAAAATCATATCATTTAATAAAAATATTTATATCTTCAATACAATGTAGAAAATAGCTCCGACCTCAGAAAAATCCGCAAAAATGTCTGTTGAAACCGGGAGATCGCCATATTCAACAGAAAAATAAAAGAAGACAAACTTAGGATATAAAAATTATCTCATTTATTAAAAAGATAAATATTTTCCATAAAATTTAGAAAATTGCCCTGAGATCAAAAACCCGCCAAAAATTCCTTTGGAAAAGGAATATCACCATCTTCAACTGAACAATAAGAGAAGACAACTTAGTCTATAAAAGTCATATCCTTTAATAAAATGAACTACATCTTCAATAAACTGTAGAAAATATTTACGAGCTCAGAAAAATCTGCAAAAAATGTTTGTTAGAACCGGAAGTTTGCCATATTTAAATAAAAAAAATAAGAGAAGACAAAATTAGACCAAAAAATCATATCAGTTAATAAAAAGATCCATAACTACTTGAAAATGTAGAAAAATAGTTCTAAGCTCAGAAAAATCCGCAAAAATGTCCGCTGAAACCGGGAGATCACCATGTTCAACTGAAAAATAAGAGAAGATAATATTAGGCTACAAATATCATATCATTTAAAAAAAGATTCATATTTTCAATAAAATGTAAAAAATATCCCTAAGCTCAGAAAAATCCATAAAAATGTCCGTTGGGAGATCGTAATCTTCAACTAAAAAAATAAGAGAAGATAAAATTAGGCCATAAAAACCTTATCATTTAATGTAAATATCCATATTTTCAATAAAATGTAGAAAATTTCTCGAAACACAGAACAAATCCGCAAAAATGTCCGTTGGAAACGGCAGATCGCCATTTTCAACTTAAAAATAAGAGAAGACAAATTTGGCCTTAAAATCGTATCATTTAAAATAAAGATCCATATTTTCCAGAAAATGTCGAAAATAGCCCGTAGCTAGAAATATAACGCAAAAATATCCGTTGGAATCAGGAGATTGCCATCTGCAATATGAAAATAAGAGAAGACAAAATAAGGCCAAAAAATCATATCATTTAATGAAACGATCCATATCTTCCAGAAAATGTGAAAATTAGACTAGAGCTGAGAAAAATCCACAAAATGTACGTTGAAATCAGAGATTACCAGTTTCAACTGAAAATTAGAGAAGATAAAACTAGACCAAAAAATCATATTATTTAATAAAAAGATCTATCATTCAGAAAATGCAGAAAATAACCACGAGCTCAGAAAAATCCACAAAAATGTCCTTGGAGCCGGGAGATCACCATCTTAAAAATAAGAGGGCAAAATTAGGCTATAAAAATCATATATTTAATATAAAGATTCATTCTTATAGAAAATTTAAAAAATGGCCAGTAATTCAGGAAAATCATCAAAAGTGTCCGTTGGAACCAAGACATCGCAATCTTCGAACTGAAAAATAAAAGAAGACAAAATTAGGCCAAAAATCGTATCATTTAATCAAAAGATCCACATGTTCCAGAAAATGTAGAAAAAATCTGCAAAAATGTTCTTTATAACCAGGAGATTGCGATCACAACTGAAAAAACAAGGGAAGACAAACTTATGCTATAAAAATCATATCATTTAATGAAAAGATCCATTTCTTAAATAAAATTTAGAAAATAGCTCCGAGCTCAGAAAAATCCACAAAAATGTCCATTGGAACCGGGAGACCGCTATCTTCAACTAAAAAAATAAGAGAAGACAAAATTATGCCAAAAATCATATCATTTAATAAAAATATCAATGTTTTTAGAAAATGTAGAAATAGTCTCACGGTCAGAAAATTCCACAAACATGTCCGATTGAATAAGGAGATCGCCATGTTCAACTGAAAAATAAGAGAAGACAAATTGAGCATGTGAAAATCATACAATTTAATAAAAAATCCATAAACTGTATTTTGAAACCAAGAGATTGCCATCTTCAACTGAAAAATAAGAGAAGACAAACTTAAGCAATAATAATCATATTATTTAATAAAAGGATTCATGTCTGCAATAAAATGTAGAAAATAGCCCCGAGTTCAAAAAAAATCCTAAAATGTCTCTTGGAACAAGGAGTTTGCCATCTTCAACAGAAAAATAAAAGAAGACAAAATTAGGCTATAAAAATCATAAGATTTAATAAAATATTCATATCTTACAGAAAATGTAGAAATTATCGCAGAGCTTAGAAAAATCCCGCAAAAATATCCATTGAAACCGGGTGATCGCCATCTTCAACGAAAAAAATAAGAGAAGAAAAAATTTGGCAAAAATATATCATTTAATAAAAAGATCCATATTTCTGAGAAAATATTGAAAAATAGCCCCGAGCTCAGAAAAATCCACAAAAGTGTCCGTTGGAATCGAAAGATCGTCATCTTCAACTGAAAAATAAGTGAAGACAATATTAGACTACAAAAAGCATATCATTCGATAAAAATATCTGTATATCCAATAAAATGAAGAAAATAACACCGAGCTAAGAAAAATCAGCAAAAATTTTCGGTGTAACCGAGAGATTGCCATCTTCAACTGAAAAATAAGGGAAGACAAAATTAGGCTATAAAAACCCTATTATTAAATATTAAGATAATAATTTACAGAAAATATAAAAAATTGTCAGTAGATCAGAAAAATCCGCAAAAATGTCCGTTGGAACCATAAGATCGACATCTCATTAAAAAATAAGAGAAGGCAAAATTAGGCCAAAAATCATATTCTTTAAATAAAAAGAAACATATCTTCCAGAAAATATAGAAAATTGTCCTGTGGTCAGAAAAATCCGCAAAAATATCCTTTGGAACATGGAGATCATCATCTTCAACTAAAAAAATAAGGAAAGACAAACTTAGGCTATAAAAAGGATATTATTTAATAAAAAGATTCATATCTTCCAGAAAAATTAGAAAACAGCCCAGAGCTTAGAAAAATCAGTTAAAATGTCTATTAGAACCAAAATATCCCCATCTTCAACGAAAAAAATAAATGAAGACAAAATTGGGCCAAAATATCATATCTGTTATGAATAGGACCATGAGGCCCATTGGGTATCCGGGTCATCATTAAAAGCTATAAATATGAGGGTAGGGGGCTCTTAACCCCTTACACCTATTACTCTACTTTTCCCTTCACAACACGTTATCAGCACAATCATGCTCATTGGAAAAGGCGACGACGCTCAAGGAAGGAGATCCATCAAACATTCAGTTTAAGAAGATCGTAATCTTCTCAACGGGGAGCGAAAAAGGGCATCCTTCATCAACCGTCGTCTAGATTCCCTTGTCGAATCTAAAGGTAAATCCTCAAAACTTTTAGATCTAAACTTTCTCTTCCAGTAGATCTGCATGATTTAAGATCAAAAAGTTTGAAAACAAGGTAAAAATCACATTTTTATTTAGATCTGCAAGTTTATAAACAATAAAAAATCGTATTTTTAAAGATCTGAATGTTTGAAAAATTCGTTTACCCCCCACCTTGATCCATGTACCGCATGCCCAAAGGGCGTAACGGCGACGCTTCCCTAGCGCCGCCGGCGGCATGCGCCGCGGCCAGAGGCTGCAGTCAGCCGCCGTGGCCAGCAAGCCGCCGTCGCGACGACGGCCGCGGGCCCCCTAGGGTTTTTCGAAACCCTAACCCTTAACGGGCCAAATTTTTAGGGGGGGAGGCCCAATTAACCCTAATGGAAATCGTTTTCATGGCCCAAAAGCCTGAAAATTAGCCCATTTACACATAATTTTTCTTTTTTTATTTTTGGCCCCAAAAGCCCAAATAATTAAAGAAATTTTAATTTTGTGATAGGGTTAAAGCAGAAAAATAAAATATAAATAAAATGGATCAAGGTAAAAAGTTTTCAAAAATGACTTTTAGCACCTCACTCACTTTTTAGATTATTTATTTATCTGTATATGCATGTGATATAATTTTCTGCGTGGTTATATATTCTTAATATATTATCTGCGTGGATGTACTATTAGGCTATGATTTTAGGGATCAGCCTGGTTTCCGACATCTTTACTTTTCTGCAATTTTTCTGTTTGAGAGAAATTTGTAAGTGAGGTTATACATATAAAAAGAAGCTGAAGGACCGCCAAAAGGAGCTGAAGGCGTTTGCACAAAGAGAAAGGAGCTTCTTTTTGAAGTTCCCGAGTTGTAATTACTTTTTCATGCACTTTTTGATGTAATTTTAGACTCTCTTTTTCTGTTGGTGTTGGCTGGCTGATCCCCATAGTCCTAACTCATTTTCATTGCATATACATTAAATGCGTGGATGTTTATTTCTTAAATAATTCACGTTATGAAAATGTTAAATGCATGCGTGGATGTTTATTTTTAAATAACCCATGCTATTTAAAACGTTGTAAGATCGCATGCGTGGATGTCTATTTTACGTAGTTAAATAATCCATGCTATTTTTGTTTATGTTGCTAGATTGTTTAATGGCCAGACCTGCGAATGTCGATTTTTCGGTCCTGAAGGCCGATGGGTCGAACTACTTGAGCTGGTAGTTAGACCTGAAGTTCCATCTGTGATCTCATCGGTTCAGTCTAACACCCACTGAAAAGGCAATAACAAGTACTGCCACAGCAAAAAAGGATGCTTCTATAGAAGCCCATCATACAGCAGAAGTTTCCGATATACTAAAGGCAAAAGCCATTATTTATATCAGGAAACATTTAGACTCGACCCTGAAGGACGAGTATCTTACTGTAGAGGATCCTTACGAACTGTGGGACGCACTCGAGGAGAGGTACAAACATCAGAGGGATGTCATACTCCCCCGTGCGTAGTACGAGTGGACTCACCTCCGCATATAGGATTACAAATCCGTAGCGGAGTACAACTCAGCACTATTCCGTATCACCTCATGCCTAAAGTTGTGTGGTGAGAATGTGACTGAGAAAATGTTGTTGGAAAAGACGTTCACGTCTTTCCACGAGAAGGACATGATCCTCATGCAACAGTACCATGAGAGCAAGTTCACTAAGTACTCTGAACTGCTTTCATGCCTCCTAATGGCTAAACAGAACAGATATTTGTTGGTTGCCACTCACAACCTGCGTCCTCCTGGCTCCGCTCCACTGACACTTCCTGCAGAGGTACACTTCCAGTCTTACCAGAAGAAGAAGATGGACAAGAAGGCTAAATTCCAGAAATGGAAAGAACAATAGAAGAGGAAAAAGGCCACTCCCCAAGCTCCTCCTCAGAACCAGAAGTTCGTGAGCAAAAGTGGACATCCAACAAAGGTGGTACTCCCAAGAAAGACTGGGAGGATAAGTGCTCCAAATGCGGAATGACGGGCCACTGGTCCAGAATCTGCCGCACCCAGAAACACCTACAGGACCTATACCATGCAAGTCTCAAGCCTCACACTGAGACAAAACTGATAGAAAGCGTAGCGTTTCCAGAGACCACATAGAATCCAGAAGATTTCATGGGAGACAACACTCTCTAGTCATGGACTATAAACAATTTTTATTTGCTAGCAATGTATCTTCCCTTTTTATGCAACGTATCTAGTTTTTATTCCATGTCGAACTTTTGAGCATCTTAAATGAAAGTAGCTTTCTTCTTTTCATATTATTCATTGCTTAAATGTCTTTTTAAATATAGATATGGATTCCATACGCCTAGTGGACAGTGCATCGACGCACTCAATCCTTCAAAACATAAACTACTTTACGAGCATAGGTAGCTATTCTGGTCCATTGAGAACAATCTCAGGACCAACCAATATAATCGAAGGATCAGGGGAAGCAATCATATTGCTCCCCGGTCACACACTTATCACACTTAGAAATGCGTTATACTCCCCTAAATCAATCCGAAACCTCCTAAGCTTTAAAGATATCCATTTAAATGGGTATCACTTAGAGATGGTCGAGGAAAATAATAAAGAATAATTGCACGTAACTTCTCTTACAAATGGTACAAAAACCATTGTGGAACGTTTCAAAGGACTTCCCTCGGGACTCTACCAAACAGGTATTCAATCTCCAGAAACATTAATGACGGAGCACCTGCAGTGCCCCCAAACACCAGAATTCCAACTTTGGAATAGTAGACTGGGACACCTTGGATCTGTTATGATGTACCGCATCATAAAAAGCTCAAGGGGTATAGATTTGAAGAACATGAATATTCTTCAAAAAGGTAAATTCCCATGTCCACCCTGTTACAAGAATAAACTAATTACGAGACCCTCTCCACTGAAAGTGGACTTGGAGTCTCCAAGTTTTCTGGAAAGAATTCACGGAGACATTTGTGGGCTTATACACCCATCAAGTGGTCCGTTCAGGTACTTTATGGTCCTGATAGACGCATCTACTAAGTGGTCACACGTGTGTCTACTGTCCACCCGAAACCTAGCACTGTCTAAGCTTTTAGCTTAGAAAATCAGGTTGCGGGCCCACTTCCCCGACTACCAGATAAAGAAACTTCGTCTGGATAATGCGGAGGAGTTTACATCACAAGTCTTCCTAGACTATTGCCAAGCACATGGCATTGAAGTCAAACATCCTGTAGCACATGTTCACACCCAGAACAGGTTGGTAGAATCTCTAATTAAGAGACTACAATGGATTGCTTGTCCATTATTACATCAATCCTAGTTGCCAGTGAATGCATGGGGTCATGCAATTTTGCATGCTGCATCTCTAATAAAATTAAGACCTTCTGGAGGTCCGTCATATTCTCCTATGTAACTAGCATTTGGAGCCCCACCAATTGTCTCACACTTGAGAATATTTGGTTGTGCAATATACGTCGCCATAGCAACACCACAAAGGACAAAGATGGGTCCATAACATTGCCTAGGCATTTATGTTGGGTTTGACACACCCTCCATAATAAGATTCCTAGAACCCCTTACAGGAGACGTTTTCAAGGCACGTCTAGAAGACTGTGAATTTGATGAAACATCATTTCCAAGACTAGGCTCACAAACCAAGAAGCCCGAAGCTTCAGACTGTATCACTTGGGATACAAAGACATTAAGTCACTTTGATCCACCCACAAGCCAGTGTGAGGAGGAGGTCCTGAAGATTCTCCATATCCAAAACACTGTCCATCTCTTGCTGGATAAATTTACTGACAACCAGAAGATTGTCAGATCACACGTCACTGCTACTAACACTCCAGCTAGGATTGACGTACCGCAAAATAGATGTAATCTGCATGCAGCAGAAATGGTTGGACCTTTTAAAAAGAGAGGGCGACCACCAGGATCCAAGGACCAAGTCCCTCGAAAGAGTAGGACCTTTGGCAATGGTAAAACAATACCACCACAAGATGCTACTATAAGTCCTGCTACCCAATTTCTCCCAAGCTCTCAAACAGAGGGAAAACCGGGAGAAAATAAAGTTTTGATACACTATGTACGAACTGGGGAGTATTGGGACAAAAAGAGCACAACCATAAATGACACATTTGCGTGTAATATTGCCATAAACATCGCGTACTACGACGATGATATTGAACCACGCTCTCTAATAGAATGTCAAAGTAGAGATGATTGGCTAAAGTGGAAAGCGGCAATAGGAGTGGATTTGGATTCACTCACAAAACGCAAGGTCTTCGGACCTATTGTCCAGACACCAAAAGGTATAAAACCTGTGGGTTATAAATGGGTATTCGTTAGAAAAAGAAATGAACAAAATAAGATCGTTTGATACAAAGCAAGGCTTGTAGCACAGGGCATGGGTGGATTTCGAAGCCACATACTCCCAGGTCATGGACGCGATCACCTTCCAATTTCTCATTGGCTTGACAGCTCAAGAGGGTTTAGATATGTAGCTTATGGACGTCGTGACTGCATACCTATATGGTAACTTAGACCGAGACATCTATATGAGATTGCCTGACGGTTATTCCTTGCCTGCAGCACTAAAAGAGAGACAACGTGACATCTACTCAGTGAAACTACAAAGATCATTGTATGGTCTAAAACAATCTGGAAGGATGTGGTATAACAGACTGAGCGACTTCCTTGCAAAACAAGGATTTACAAATGACCCAGTCTATCCTTGCATCTTTATAAGAGCAAAGGCAACGAGATTTATCATTATAGCCGTCTATGTGGACGACTTGAACCTCATCGGATCTCCTGAAGAGATCGCCGAGATTTATAGAAGCTTGACAGAAACCTTCGAGATGAAAGACCTCGGAAAGTCAAAATTCTGTTTAGGTCTTTAAATAGAGCATCTTAATGATGAAATCATGTTACATCAGTCAACTTACACATCGAACTTGTTGAAAAAGTTCCAAATGGATAAGTACCACCCCTTAGAATCCCAATGGTCGTCAGATCATTGGATGTGCATAAAGACCTCTTCCGGCCGCTGGAAGAGGGGGAGGAAGTACTAGGTCCTGAGGTGCCTTATCTAATTGCTATCGATGCACTCCTTTACCTGGCTAACTGCACTCGCTCTGACATAGCATTTGCAGTCAATCTACTAGCCAGATATAGTGCTGCACTTACACAGCGGCACTGGGCCGGAGTTAAGCATCTTCTGCGCTACCTCCAAGGGTATATAGATTTAGGTCTATTATACAGGAAAGGGGCAACAACTAGTTTAGTTGGTTATGCTGATGCAGGTTACAGGTCCGATCCTCATACAGAGAAGTCTCAGACCGGATACATGTTTACCTACGGCGGTACTACCATATCCTGGAGATCTGTAAAGCAGATCATGACAACCATCTCATCCACTCACTCAGAACTTCTAGCGATTCATGAAGCAAGTAAAGAGAGTTTCTGGCTATGCTCTGTGATCCAGCACATCCTCACCTCCACCGGCCTGATGACCGACGTCCTTGCGCATACACCACTCCATGAAGACAATGCAACATGTATAGCCCAGCTACAGGACGGCTACATCAAAGGCGACAAGATGAAGCATATCTCCCCCAAGTTCTTCTGGACACAGGACCTTCAGAAGCAAAAGCAAATTGAGGTACAGAAGATCCAATCATGTAATAACTTGGCGGATTTGCTTACCAAATCCCTGCCTTTTAGTATCTTTGAGAAACTTGTATATGGGATTGGGATGAGGAGAGTGAGGAAATGTAAACTGGGTCAGGATGAGAGGACTACGAACATATAGATACATAGGAGACTGATGTATAGATTCATAGGAAATCTGCAAGCCTGAAGTTTTGTCAGATGAGGGGGAGTCAACTGCAGAGTTGTACTCTTTTCCCTTGGCTATTGGTTTTTTTTCCACAGGGTTTTCCATAGACAAGGTTTTGACGAGATAACCTCATTGACTCTGGATCCTGAAGTATCCACCCCTAGATACATCCCTAAAACAGGGGAAGTTATGGTTAAACTGTTCTTTATTTAACAAGGCAGTTATCATAACTCGGATCCTGAAGAATCCACCTCTTATTCAATGTTGGTTGGATAAGGGGAAGTGTTATGAATAGGCCCATGATGCCTATTGGGTATCCGGCCCATCATTGAAAGCTATAAATATGAGGGTAGGGGGGGCTCTTAACCCCTTACACCTATTACTCTACTTTTCCCTTCACAATAATATCATTTAATAAAAATCTTTATCCTACTAAAAACGTAGAAAAATCGCCAAGAGTTCAGAAAAATCCGTAAAAATGTCTGTTAGAACTGGCAAATCACCATACTTAACTGAAAAATAAGAGAAGACAAAATTACACTACAAAAATCATATCATTTAATAAAAAGATACATATCTTAGTAAAATATATAAAATAGACCCGAGCAAAAAAAATCCGCAGAATGTCCATTGGAACCAAAAGATCGTCATCTTTAACAAAAAAATAAGAGAAGAGAAAATTAGGACAAAAAATCATATCATTTAATAAAATGATCCAAATCTTTTAGAAAATGTAGAAAATAGCTCAAATCTAAGAAAAATTTGCAAAAAAATTCTGTTGGAACCGAAAGATCGTCATCTTTAACTAAAAATTATTAGAAGACAAAATTGGGCTATTAAAATTTTATCGTCTAATATAGAGATCCATATCTTACAGAAAATGTAGAAAACTGCCCGGAGCTCAGAAAAATTCGTAAAAAGGTCCGTTGGAACCGGGAGATCGCCATATTCAACGAAAAAAAGACAAAATTAGGCAATAAAAATCACATCATTTAATAAAAGATAAATATCTTCAATAAATTGTAGAAAAATAGCCACAAACTCAGAAAAATAATCAAAAATGTCCGTCTGAACTGGAAGATCGACATGTACAACTTAAAAAAATAAGAGAATACAAAATTAGGCCAAAATTCATATAATTTAATAAAGGGGAAATCACACAATAATACACTAACGTTTGGGGCCGCTTTCATATTAATACCCTGAACTTTTAAGTCATACGCAACAATACCTTTTTTGGGTTTTTGTTTGATTTATACCTGTTTTGCCCTTTACCATATTCACAAAAATAATACACTAACGTTTTGGGGTATCTTTCAAAAAATACCCAAATCCCACTAAAACCCAAATCACAAGGGGAGGGGGCAGCGCTGCCTCCCCCTCCTCCTCGATTGAGGCGGAGGGGGGCCCCACCTCCCTCTCATCGATTGAGGCAGAGGGAGAGGGGGCGCGCCCCCTCCCCCCCCGAAAACAGTGGGAGGGGCGCCCCGTCCCCTTCCCTCCTCGAGTGAGGCGGAGGGGGAGGGGGAGCCGCCCCTCCCCCCAAAAACATGGGGAGGGGAGGGGCGGTGCCCCTCCTCCTCCCTCTCCCTCCTCTATTGAGGCGGAGGGGGACGGCCCCCTGCCCCCACAAAAACAGAGGGAGGGGAGGGGGCGGCGCCCCCTCCCCCTCCCTCCTCTACACCGCCTCTCCCCCTCCTCTACTGAGGCGGAGGGGGAGGGGGTGCCGCCCTCCCCCCGAAAACATGGTGAGGGGAGGGGGCGGCGCCCCTCTCCCTCCATCCTCTACTGAGGCTGAGGGGGCGGCGCCCCCGCCCCCTGTTTTCGGGGGGACCCCTCTTCCTCTGCCTCAGTCGATGATGAGGGGGTGGTGCCCCCCTCCGCCTCAGTCGAGGAGGAGGGGGAGGCGGCGTCGCCCCCTCCCCCAGTGATTTGGGTATTAGTTGGATTTGTGTATTTTTTTGAAAGATACCCCAAACATTAGGGTATTATTTTTCTGAATAGGGTAAAGTGCAAAACATGTATAAATTAAACAAAAACCCAACAAAGGTATTGTTGTGTATGACTTAAAAGTTCAGGGTATTAATATGAAAGCGGCCCCAAAAGTTAGGGTATTTTTGTGTGATTTCTCTTTTAATAAAAGATCTATATCTTTCCAAAAATATAGAAAAATATCCCCGAGCTCAAAAAAATACGCAAAAATGTCTGTTGGAACTGGAAGATCACCATCCTCAACTGAAAAATAAGAGAAGACAAACTTTGACTTAAAAAATCATATCATTTAATATATAGATTCATATCTTACAAAAAATGTAGAAAATAGCACGTAGCTCAGAAAAATCTGCAAAAATGTCTGTTGGAACCAGAAGTTTGCCATCTTCAACGGAAAAAAATAAGAGAAGACAATATTAGGACATCATAATCATATAATTTAATATAAATATTCACATCTTATAGAAAATGTAGAAAATAGACCGGAGTTCAGAAAAATCCACAAAAACTTCTGTTGGAACAGGGAGATCGACATTTTGAATTAAAAAAATAAGAGAAGACAAAATATAAAAATCATATCATTTAATAAAAAAGATACATATCTTCAATAAACTGGAAAAAATAGTCCCGAGCTCAAAAATTTTGTAAAAATGTCCGTTGGAACCGGGAGATCGCCATCTTCAATAGAAAAATAACAGTAGACAAAATAAGGTCAAAAAATCAAATGATTTAATTAAATGATTCATATCTTTTTAAAAATGTAGAAAATAGCCCAGATCTCAGAAAAATCGGCAAAAATTTCTGTTGGAACCAAAAGATCGTCATCTTCAATTGAAAAATAAGAGAAGACAAAATCAGGCTATAAATATTATATCATTTATATAAAGATCAATGCCTTACATAAAATGTAGAAAATTACCTGGAGCTTAGAAAAATTTGTGAAAAGGTCCATTGGAAGCGGGAGATCTCCATATTCAACGAAAAAAAATAAGAGAAGACAAAATCAAGACCAAAATCATATTATTTAATAAAAAGATCCACATCTTCTAGAAAATATAGAAAATAGGTTCGATGTTAGAAAAATCCGCAAAAATGTCCGTTGGAACCGAGCGATCGCCATCTTCACTTAAAAAAAGAGAAGACAAACTTATGCTTTAAATACATCATTTAATAAAAAGATCCATATCCTCAATTAACTGTATAAAATAGCCCAGAGCTCAAAAACATCTGCAAAAATGTCCATTAGAAACAGGAGATCGCCATCTTCAACTAAAAAGTAAGAGAAGACAAACTTAGGCTATAAAAATCATATCATTAAATAAAAAGATCCATATCTTAATAAAAATAGAAAATAGCCCCCAGCTCAGAAAAGTCCCCAAAAATGTCCGTTGGAACTGGAAGATCGCCATCTTCAACTGAAAAAATAAGACAAGACAAACTTAGGCTATAAAAATCATATCATTTAATAAAAAGAGCCATATGTTCCATAAATGTAGAAAATAGTTTGAACACTGAAAAATCTGTAAAAATGTCCATCGGATCGGAAGATCGCCATATTCAACGAAAAATAAGAGAAGACAAAATTAGGCCAAAAATCAATCCTTTAATAAAAAGATTCATATCTTTCATAAAGTATAGAAAATAGTCCAGAGCTGTGAAAAATCCGTAAAGTTCCGTTGGAACCGGGAGATCGACATCTTCAATTGAAAAAAGAGAAGACAAAATTAGGCCAAAAATAAAATCAATTAATAAAAACACACATATCTTACCGAAAATGTTGAAAAATTGTCCCAAACAAAAAAGTCCACAAAAATGTCCGTTAGAACATGTAGATCACCATCTTCACTTAAAAAATATAGTAAAAATGTAGGCAATAAAAATCATCTCATTTAATAAAAAGATACATATCTTCCCTAAACTGTAGAAAATAGCACCGAGCTCATAAAAATCCGCAAAAATATCAGTTAGAACAAGGAGATCGCCATCTTCAACTTAAAAATAAGAGAATGGAAAATTAGGCCAAAAATCAAATCATTTAATAAAATATCCACATCTTCTAGAAAATTAAGAAAATAGCCCCGAGTTAAGAATAATCCGAAAAAATGTCCGTTGAAACCGGGAGATCGCCATCTTCAGCTAAAAAATACGAGAAGACAAAATTTGGGAAAAACATATCATTTAATAAAAAGATCCATAATTCCCAAAAATGTAGAAAAATAGCCCCGAGCTCAGAGAAATCCGCAAAAATGTCTGTTGGAACCAGGAGATCGCCATCTTTAACTGAAAAACTAAGAGAAGACAAAATTAAGCTATAAAAATCATATTATTTAATATAAAGATCCATATCTTATAGAAAATGTAGAAAATAGCACTGAGTACAAAAAATCCTCACAAATGTAAATTGAAACTGGGAGATCGGCATCTTTCAACTGAAAAAAGAGAAGAAAAAATTGATTCAAATCATAGCACAACTTCAAATGATCAAGTTCAAGTTCCAATTGGACCAGTTATGCGATCGCGAGCAAAAAAGTTCAAAGATGTACTCAACGAGTTGATTCAAGAGATTTGTGCGCAAGCAAATTCATGGAGGTCCATTGATCATGAGCCATGTGTTCAATAAAGATGGCTCAACATAACTCAAGTTCTAGAAGAAACCGAATACGGCTAGCTTAAATTCTGCAAATAAATTGGCATGCTTTCGATTACTCTTTTTGGAAGGTTTGCATGCCATTTTCCTCTTTTTGGAAGGCTTGCATGCCAAAATACCCTATTTGGAAGGCTTGCATGCTTATATAATTACTTTCCTCTTTTTATGGAAGGCTTGCATGCCAAAATACTCTATTTGGAAGGCTTGCATGCCTAGATATTTAGTTTCCTTTTCTATTTTTGGCATGTGATCAGCCAATTAATGGGCTGATTTGTACCCATACTTTTTAAGCCTTAAATTTAGGACCTTTCCTTGTAATTTTGAGCCTATTAAAAGGCATCTAAGCAATGGAAAAAAGGCAGTTGATTTTTCAGTAAAATTTCTGAGAGAATTTCTCTTTGTTTCTTTGAAGAAAATGTTCAAACTTATCGGAGTTTTTCGCGGCGTTCACCATCGACTTATCAAATGGATTTCCACCACCGTTTGTGGTGTCTTCCTTAAACCGAGGTTCTTGTTTGCAATAAGCAATGGGTCGAGGTCATCTATACCGAGGTTTTTGCTTTTGTCATACAACGGGTCGAGGTCTCCATCCAAATTCTGATTATAGAATGATCTTGGGTTCCTCTTTGTTGCCGGGTCTTGTCGTTCCTGGCAGGGTTCGCATCATTTGGTATCAGAGCTTTGAGTCTAGATCAGGTTTGCCTATCTTTTAAATAAAAAAACCTTTCATTTCTTTATCCCGTATTCTTTTAGTCTTTAAATTCGGTTTACATACCCTTGTTTAGCGGAATTTCTTTATCCATTTTTGGTTCGTATTTTGTTTCGAAATATCGTTCCTTTACTATTAAAATACAATTACTGATTATCCAAGAAAAAAGTTTCAAAAAAGCAAAAAGAAGAAGAAGAAGAAGAAGAAAAGAAGAAGAAAAAAAGTAGAAGAAAGAGCAAAAAACTAAACAAAAAAGGGACATCGGATTCAACAAAATTTTTTTGTTATCATTCATTTTGGTCATAATCATTACAACAAATCACATCACTCTAAAGATCTATCTTTTTGTCTGTGAAAATTCTCCCTCCAAAGACCAATCTTATTGTGTGTGGAAAATTTGATAATTTCAGACTTCCAAAATTTTTGTCACCTGTGTTTCTTGTAATATTCCTTTCAGATTTGAAATTCTTTTATGAGTTCTTGGTGAATTGTTATTGGAAATTCTGTGTATTGTTTGTTTTAGTTCCAAAAGAACTGAAAGAGAAATTACAGCGTGAGAGAAGTAAGAGTGGTGAGAACAATAGAGGGTTAGATACCACAAATTTTGAGTGAAAACACGAGCGTAAAGTGATTTGCATTCTTGAGTGTAAACACGTTATGGAGAGAATTGTGAGGTCCTTTTTTTCTAAGTTTGTTTTGCAGGAAACATGTCTCGCAATAGCGCTACCACAGATTTGCCTGATCAAAAATTGCTAGTGGAGGCCATAATGAGTGAGATGAAGCGTGTGATGAAGTTGAAGCTCGAGCAAGTTCATGAACGGCTAGATAAGATGGAGGATAAACTTAGTGAGTAGCCACAAAATGCTCCTAACATGTGTTGGATCTGGATCCTAGCCTAGAGGGGGGTGAATAGGCTAATAAAAAATATTCGTGCAGCCCACGAACAATCACACGCAGTTAAAGACACATGCAGGTTAAATAAAATGCAATCACAGAGTACACACAGATATACCTTGGTTCGGTCGACCCCACGACCTACTCCAGCCTCGAAAGCAGCTACTAGATAGATATGTAATCAAGGTACAGCTACAATGAGTCAAGATCCCCAAATCAACTCTCACCTAGCTCGTATGCACACCCGTGTGCTCTACACTATCAACCTAGTTAGATGCTCCCACCCTTGACGAGCCCTAACTCGTCAAGTCCCCAAAAACACAAAAACAATGGTAAAAGGTTTGCCCTACAGATATCGCTACTACTACAAAAATAAAATAATACTAGAGTTCAGAAATGCTCAGTTTGTGTAGCGGTGGTGGTCGTCTCTGTCAATCGGCACGTGTCATGTCTCGTCTGACGTAGATGTAGTCTCGTTCTGAAGTCTGGATATCGATGTGTGACTCCAATCAATTTAGAAGCAATCAGCTCTGTGTGTATAGCAACTCCGGCTCACTACTCCTTTAATGATGAGATATGTCACATAGTATCTATTCAAAGAGAATACTTGCATGCACCACGTCAGTAAACATGTCCACACCTATATCACTGCAGAGTTGAAATACTTGTGTGGACTTGAAGCTCGACAGCAACCATGCCACGACAGCTAGGGCATCGGCATACTGAAAGGTGAGGGTCGACGGCAAGGCAAACTGAAGTACGGCAGTCCCAGACCCCTGGACGGTATGGTACAAAGATGTCCACACAGCAGCTTGAAGTCTTGAGCAGCAAGAGGTACGTCGTCGAGGGGTTGCGGCAGCAAGGAAGAAGAGCTAGTTGTCGTCAAGGTGGCTAGAGGTAGCAAGATGTGGCTCCGGCAGTAAAGATGATGACCTCACGGCCAGGAGGTGTTGACAGCAAGTTGAAGCAACCGGTGGGAGCTAGGGCATGGCTTCTTCTCCAACGGCAGCAGACTCTTCTCCTCGACAGCAGCAAAGAAGAGCTCGACGATGGCAGCTAGGGCATGCAAGTGGACTTCCTCGATTGGCAACAAGGCAAAGTTAGTCGTAGTAGATCGGCAGCATGAGGATAACGTCGACGTTGGCACAGAGATCACAGCTGCTTGGTCGTCGACCCGGGTCGGCAAGGCTTGTTGCATGGCTGATGGCTCAGTCGTCGATGGCTAATATCCTTTGTTTGCTCAGTCAGCGAGATCTCCCTTGGATGATGCGACAACCAGATCTCTTTGGAGATGATCTTGCTACAGGTTGAAGATGAAGGCTAGGGCAAAATGCTTGGCTTCTCCTTTGATATTGATGATGCTCTCTTGTCGTGAGTTGATCTTGGCTTTGGGAGATGAGAAGGCCTTAAGGAGGAAGAGGATGCTTTTTTGCGTGAGCCTCTTCTCTTGGAATTTCATCATGGCCAACGCCAGTAATGGGTTTGATGAGAGAGCTATATAGGGTCCTAGCTCCTAGGGTTTTCAATAGGGTTGTGGCTAGGATTATTGAGGATCTCTAAATGAAGATTTTGTGGGATTTGACTTGGTGAAGAATAGGAAAATGATAGAGAGAAATCTTTGCAAATCTCTCTAATGGATTTGACCAAGTCCATGAAATTCTCTCCATCTCATCTAAAATTGGACCAAGTCCAACTTTGCTAGATGTATAGCTCTTTGATTAACTCCAAATTGCTTTGTGTCTAGCAATTTCTCCAACGATTGACTTAGTCATCACTTTCAAGAATAACTGCTTCGACATTCCTGAAACACTTAACACACACATCAAATCGTTCATATATGTTTGTCATTATCAAACAAGATCATTGTATCCAACACATGTTGCATCTAACAATCTCCCCCTTTGATGATGACAAACTAGTATAAGATTTGCAATAATGAATTAAACAATATCATCGTGGCATGTGTGTATGAAGTGTAATGGAGGATGTATGCAAACAATTAATACATGATGTTCAAGCATACAGGCATGCAACACAAATAACAATAGTATTTCTAGCATGCTCCCCCTATTTTCATGCTCCCCCTTGAACATGTATTCACCCTTGTAGTACCACAAATAATACAGAATACAGAATACCACTACACACACAAATAATACAATTACCAATTACCAAATCTTCCAATATTTCTCCCCCTTTGTTATCATCAAAAGCGTGTTTATGAAGTTTAAAAATACCACATGCAAAAAGAGAGTATTATAAACTACAACTAGCATTTGCATGTCGACATTTATATACTTAACACTTCAAATACAATGAAAATCATAATTTAGACTTTAACACCAACGTGTATGTGTGATGATTAAACATTGGAGTACAAAGGGAGATACTTTTATAAATACAACCAAAACCAATCCGTATTTTCCAAATAACTTTATATCACCTAGGATTGATTTTTTCCAGCTCATTAAAAAATGAGTTCAATGTATCACACCCCAAAACATAGCCTATATGGACTCTTAGATGTGGGGGTGACATTGCTTGACGAGTAAGTACACCAACGCTAAAGACAACCCATAAAGCTTAAGTTGGATACTTGTGGGTAGTGTACTTGCCTTGAATTGTATCCATTTTGCATACATAGCTATATTTATTTATTTATTTTAATTTAATTTATTTTAATTTAATTTATTTTATTTTATTTTATTTTTATGAAATCTTTTGTGCTTAATTTTTATCCATGGCAATACATATCATATCCCTTAGATTTTCAGTTAATATTCATTCTACATTCACTTTCCCATTATTCATAAAAGGTATCTCCAAATGTACAACTAAGTTTAAAATTCGTGGAAGTGAAAGTATGAGTAGAAATCAAATTATCAATCCATTGAACATGTCATGGCTATTATGAAATGAAACATGCGCGTGTAGCCGTGACAATAATACTACAACTTTAATATGGACATAATTATCATTCATTTGTATCACTTGAATGATGTAAAGAGAAAGATATGCATTAAGCTCCTTTTTTTGTTTTTTTTTAAATTTTCATTTATAAAGAACTAAACAAGCTAGAATCAATAAAAAAAGCACACAAAATAAAATAAATCAAGCATATAAAAAGTGGAAAAATAATGCTATGAAGGTATGCATTAAGTTCAAAAGGAAGATATACCTTCGCATTATCATTTGGCTAAAGAACAAAATAAATGAAACGTTCAATCCATAGCTCCTAGCCAAGTCTCCACCTCACCTACACAGTAGATGTTATGTGTGACCTTGGAATCCAACAAGGTCCACCCACGTTAGTCATCGAATCTTTAGGAACCCATATTTGCTTGAACTTAATGTTCTTGTTTCTATATTTGCAATAATAAGAGATATGACCAACGCAACCACATGTAAAGCACTTTGCATGAAAATTTCCAACCTTTGTTATTTCAATGTGAACTTTTCTATATTTTGATTTTTCAACATTTTTAAGACCATATCCTAGTCCTCGCCTATTATTGCCATAAAGTTGATTTCCAAGAATAATGTCCAAATTTTGTTTTCCAATAGAAAATTTCTTTAATGACAATTCTAGACTAGCGATTTTGGATTTCAAATGCGCATTTTCGTTCGCAATCAAAGTGTATTTACTAATGAAAGCTCGCTTGTGTTTTCCTCTTCTTTTTTTTAAACTCACTCATTTTTTCCTTAAGTTCAAGATTTAGCATGTTAATCTTTTCAGTAAGCAATTCATTATCAGTTTCAAGCTTTATCAAATCTTGCTTATACATGCTAATATCTTTTAATAAAGAGGGGCAAGAGGGACAATCACCTTTTTCAGGAAAGTTAGCTTTCTCCATTTTCAGTATATTAATGGTGGAGTTACATGCAACAAGTTCTTCTTTAAGTTTATCAATTTCTTTAGAAAAGTCATAGTTTTCTTGTTGCAATTCAAAGCTACCCTCCATATAATCATCTATGGTAGATTCTAGCTCATCTATTTTAGCTTGCATACCTTTTTGCAAATATTCAAAAATTCAGCTTTAGAGCAAGAATTTTCCTTATTGTGTTTGCCCATTAGACACATGATGGAGTGGGCTTCATGCTCCTCATCCTCATCCTCAGCTTCGCTGTCCAAGTCCCATGTTAGCACTTTGGCTTTTACTTTCTTCTCTGCGATATTTGTTGTATGTTTTGGGCAGTTCTTCATCATGTGTCCTTTCCTCCTACATTTAAAACATTCCATTTTATTAGTAGATTTCTGCTCAGAGGAAATTCTATCAGAATTAAAATTATTGGAACGAGTAAACCTTTTTACCATCTCAGCTCTTCATTGGTCAGTCTAAATGTATCTTCTGAAGTTTCTGACCATTAGAGCTTGCTCCTCATCAAGATCGTCATCGTTAGCTTGAAGAGCTAATGGTGTGGGAGCTTTGACTTTTTCTTCAGGTTTCTCTCTAGCTTCTATACTTTGCAGCTCAAGCTCGTGGGACATCAGGTTGCCTATTAAATCCTCCACTCTCATCGTAGATAAATCCTTAGCTTCTTGAATAGCGGTGACTTTAGGCTTGAACGAGCTCGGCAGCGCCATTAAGATCTTTCGTACCTGCTCATGGCTAGAGTATGGCTTACTGAGGAAGTTGGATTTATATACGATGTCCGTGAATCTCGCGAACATCTCCTTGATGGACTCAGATGGCAGCATGAGGAAACTTTCATATTCTGTACTTAGCAGCGCAAGTCTGGATTCCTTCATTTGTGATGTTCCCTCGTGCGTCACCTCCAGCGTATGCCATATTTACTGCACAGTCAAACAATGTGAGATACGATTGAATTCAGATTTATCAAGAGAGCATATAAGCGCATTCATAGCTTTACCATTAAGAGTATAAAGTTTCTTATCAGCTAAATCCCACTTGTCTTTCGGCTTAATCATAACAGTGTCTTCAATTTTAATAGTGGGCAAACTATAACCATTTTCAATAATATCCCATACATCATAATCTACAGACACTAAATAGATTTTCATCCTAGCCTTCCAATATGCAAAGTCTACACCATTAAACTTAGGGGGACGGGCTATAGATTGACCTTCAGCAAAAACACAATCAGATATATTCATGGTCACCTAATAAAATCTAGACTAGATACTCTAAGCTGGCTTCGATACCACTTATTGGACCTGGATCCTAGCCTAGAGGGGGTAAATAGGCTAATAAAAAATATTCATGCAGCCCACGAACAATCACATGCAGTTAAAGACACATGCATGGTAAATAAAATGCAATCACAGAGTACGCATAGTTATACCCTAGTTCGGTCGACCCCACGACCTACACCAGCCTCGAAAGTAGCTACTAGATAGATATGCAATCAAGGTATAGCTACAATGAGTCAAGATTCCCAAATTAGCTCTCACCTAGCTCGTACGCACACCCGTGTGTTCTTCACTATCAACCTAGTCAGATGCTCCCACCCTTGACGAGCCCCAACTCCTCAAGTCCCGAAAAACAAAAAACACAAAAACAATGGTAAAAGGTTTCCCATATAGATATTGCTACTAATACACAAATAAAATAATACTAGAGTTCAGAAATGCTCAGTTTGTGTAGCGGTGGTCGTCTCTGTCAATCGGCATGTGTCAGGTCTCGTCTGACGTAGATGTAGTCTCGTTCTGAAGTCTGGATCTTGATGTGTGACTCCAATCAATTTAGAAGCAATCAACTCTGTGTGTATAGCAACTCCGGCTCACTACTCATTTTATGATGAGATATGTTGCATAGTAGCTCTTCAAAGAGAATACTTGCATGCACCACGTCAGCAAGCATGTCCACACCTCTATCACTGCAGAAATACTTGCGTGGACTTGAAGCTCGGTAGCAACCAAGCCACGACAGCTAGGGCTTCGATATGCTGAAAGGTGAGGGTCGACGGCAAGGCAAACTGAAATACGACAGTCCCAGACCACTCGGCGATAAGGTACGAAGATGTCCATATGGCAGCTTGAAGTCTCGAGCAGCAAGATGTACGTTGTCAGGGGGGTTGCAGTAGCAAGGAAGAAGAGCTCGTCGTCGTCAATATGGCTAGAGGTAGCAGGATGTGGCTCTGGCAGCAAAGATGATGACCTCACAGCCAGGAGGTGTTGACAGTAGGCTGAAGCAACCGGTGGGAGCTAGGGCACGGATTCTTCTCCAACGGCAGCAACCTCTTCTCCTCGGCAGCAGCAAAGAAGAGCTCGACGACGACAACTAGGGCATGCAGGTGGACTTCCTCGATTGGCAGCAGGGCAAAGTTCGTCATTGTAGATCGGTAGCATGAGGATAACGTCGACGTTGGCACGAAGATCACAGCGGCTTGTGCGTCAATGCAGCTTGTGCGTCAATGCAGGTCGGCAAGGCTTGTTGCGTGGCTGATGGCTCGGTCGTCGATGGCTGATCTCCTTTGTTGGCACGGTCGACGAGATCTCCCTTGGATGATGCGACAACCAGATCTCTTTGGAGATGATCTTACTTGAGGTTGAAGATGAAGGCTAGGGCAAGATGCTTGGCTTCTCCTTTGATATTGATGATGCTCTCTTGTCGTGAGTTGATCTTGGCTTTGGGAGATGAGATGGCCTTAAGGAGGAAGAGGATGCTTTTTTGCGTGAGGCTCTTCTCTTGGAATTTCAACATGGCCAACGCCAGCAATGGGTTTGATGAGAGAGCTATATAGGGTCCTAGCTTCTAGGGTTTTCGATAGGGTTGCGGCTAAGATTATTGAGGATCTCTCAATGAAGATTTTGTGGGATTTGACTTGATGATGAATAGGAAAATGATAGAGGGAAATCTTTGCAAATCTCTCTAATGGATTTGACCAAGTCCATGAAATTCTCTCCATCTCATCTCAAATTGGACCAAGTCCAACTTTGCTAGATGTATAGCTCTTTGATTAACTCCAATTCCTTTGTGTCAAGCAATTTCTCCAACGATTGACTTAGTCATCACTTCCAAGAATTACTACTTTGCCATTCCTGAAACACTTAACACACTCATCAAATCGTTCATATATGTTTGTCATTATCAAACAAGATCGTCGCATCCAACACACGTTGCATCTAACAACATGCATATAAGGGAAAGAGTTCAACCGAGGGCAGTAAATGGTGAAGATGAAGAGTCTTATGGGCTTGGTTTTGTTGAAGATGAAGATCGATATTCAGTTGTTAATCATATGAGACGTGGAAGGCGGTTTAGAGAATCTAGAAATAGGGAAGATAACAACTTGGGTGGTATTAAGATGAAGATTCATTCATTTCAAGGTAAAACTGATCCTGAAGCATACCTTGAGTGGGAGAAGAAGATGGAGTTCATATTTGACTGCCACAACTATTCTGAAGCAAAGAAGGTAATTTTAGCTGTGATTGAATTTTCTGACTGTGCTATTACTTGGTGGGATCAGCTTGTTACAAACAGGAGAAGAAATAGAGAATGACCAATGGAGACATGTGAGGAGATTAAAGCAGTAATGAGAAAGCGGTTCGTTCCTAGTTACTACTATCGAGAGATATACAATAAGCTTCAAGGTCTTATGCAAGGAAGTCGCAGCGTAGAAGATTACTACAAGGAGATGGAGATTGATATAATCTGGGCTAATGTAGAGGAAGATAGAGAGGCTACAATGGCTAGGTTCTTACATGGATTAAATCGGGAAATCCATGATAAGGTAGAGATGCAGCATTATGTGGAGTTGGAAGACATGGTGCACATGGCCATCAAAGTGGAGAAACAACTCAAGAGGAGCGGTGGATCAAGTACAGCCCATAACTCAGGTTCTACATCTTGGAAACCGAGTTATACAAAGAAGATGGACAAGCCACAAATGCCCAAACCTGAGCCTAAGTCTGAGAATATCCGTCATATTTCTCAAGGTAAATCAGGCCCTTCAACCTTTAAAAATCGTGACATTAAATGTTTTAAATGCCAAGGCAGTGGACATATGGCAAGTCTAACAGGCAGGTCATGGTGTTACAAGACAATGGTGAAATTATCACCGACAATGATGATTCTGACCATGATGACATGCCACCATTAGAGGATGATCTCTAGAAGGAATATCTAGCCCCTGATTCTTTGACATTGGTGGCATGGAGAGCATTGAGCATGCAAGCAAAAGGAGTTGAAGAAGTGCAACGAGAGAACATCTTTCACACCAGGTGCTACATCAAAGACAATGTATGTAGTATGATTATTGATGGTGGTAGCTAATGTTGCAAGTACAACAATGGTGGATAAATTGGGATTGTCCATATTAAAGCATCCAAGACCATACAAGTTGCAATGGTTAAATGATAGTAGTGAAGTAACGGTGAACAAGGAGGTGTTAGTTGAATTCCGGATTGGTAAATATGAAGATGAAGTATTATGTGATGTAGTACCAATGCAAGTGGGACACTTGTTACTAGGGTGTCCATATTAACGCATCCAAGACCATACAAGTTGCAATGGTTAAATGATAGTAGTGAAGTAACGGTGAACAATGAGGTGTTAGTTGAATTCCAGATTGGTAAATATGAAGATGAAGTATCATGTGATGTAGTACCAATGCAAGTGGGACACTTGTTACTAGGGTGTCCATGGCAGTTTGATAGGCGTGTGAAGCATGATGGCTTTACGAACAAATACTCCTTTGTACATAATCAACGACCAATTACTCTTGTACCATTGACACCACATCAAGTTTATGAGGATCAAGTGAGATGGCAAAAAGAGAGTGACCAAAAGATAGAGAATGAACAAAAGAAAAGGAGTGAAAATCAGAGAGAGGCGGGGAAAAATGAGAGAGGAAAGTAAAATCAAAATTCGACCATTGAGAGAAAATCAGAGTGAATACAAAAGAATTTCTATGCAAAAATGAGTGAAGTTAAGAGATCAATGTTTTCAAATCAACCGATGATTGTACTTTTATACAAAGAAGCATTGTAAATACTAACCAACTTGACCTTGCTTTGAATAGTTCTGTTGTTTCTCTTTTGCAGGAATATGGGGATGTTTTTCCTGAAGAAATACCACATGGGTTACCTTCAATCCGAGGGACTGAACATCAGATTGATTTTGTTCCCGGTGCGACGATTCCAAACCGAGCAGCCTATAGGAGCAATCCCGAGGAGACAACGGAACTTCAACGGCAGGTAAGTGAGTTGTTGAAGAAAGGGCACGTGAGGGAAAGCATAAGTCCATGCGCTGTTCCAGTTTTACTTGTGCCTAAGAAGGATGGGACATGGAGTATGTGCGTTGATTGCCAGGCCATCAACAACATAACGATAAAGTATCGTCATCCTATTCCTCGCCTAGATGATATGTTAGATGAGCTGCATTGTTCTTGTGTGTTTTCTAAAATTGTGCTAAAGCTAATCTTGGAACTCGGAGATTGGATTTGGTTGCATTTGATAAAGGAGAGATTTCCAGAACAAAGACGCTCAAAATTTCTTCCAAATAAAGATGATCCTTTCCAACTCCTAGAGCACATCAATGCCAACGCTTATAAGCTAGATTTACTTGGTGATTACAATGTAAGTGCTACATTTAATATTACTGATTTGAGTCCTTTTGATGTAGGTGATGATTAGAGGATAAATCCTTTTCAACCGGAGGGGAATGATGCAAATCATAGCAAAACTTCAAATGATCAAGTTCAAACTTCAAATGATCAAGTTCAAGTTCCAATTGGACCAATCATCGCGAGCAAAGAAGTTCAAAGATGTAATCAACGAGTTGATTCAAGAGATTTGGGCTCAAGCAAATTCATGGAGGACCATTGATCATGAGCCATGTGTTCAACAAAGATGGGTCAACATGACTCAAGTTCTAAAAGAATCCGACTACAGCTAGCTTAAATTCTGCAAAGAAATTGGCATGCTATGGATTACTCTTTTTGGAAGGTTTGCATGCCAATTTCCTCCTTTTGGAAGGCTTGCATGCCAAATACCCTATTTGGAAGGCTTGCATGCCTATATAATTACTTTCCTCTTTTTATGGAAGGCTTGCATGCCAAAATTCTCTATTTGGAAGGCTTGCATGCCTAGATATTTAGTTTCCTTTTCTATTTTTTGGCATGTAATCAGCCAATTAATGGGCTGATTTGTAGCCATACTTTTAGCCTAAAGTTTAGGACCTTTCCTGGTCATTTTGAGCCTATTAAAAGGCATCTAAGCAATGGAAAAAAGGCAGTTGATTTTTCGATAAAATTTCTGGGAGAATTTCTCTTTGGTTCTTTGAAGAACTATTCGAACTTATCGGACTTTTCCATGGCGTTCACCATCGACTTATCAAAGGATTTCCACCACCATTTGAGGTGTCTTCCTTAAACCGATGTTCTTGTTTGGAATAAGCAATGGGTCGAGGTCATCTATATTGAGGTTCTTGCTTTTGTCGTACAACGGGTCGAGGTCTCAATTTATAGAACGATCTTGGGTTGCTCTTCGTTGTCGGGTCTTGTCGTTCCTGGCAGGGTTCGCATTAGAAATTGGGCCAAAAATCATATCATTTAATTGATCTTCCAGAAAAGGTAGAAAATAGTCCCATGCTAAGAAAAATCCGAAAAAAATGTTTGCTGTAACAAGTAGATCGACATCTTCAACTAAAAAAAATAAGGGAAGACAAATGTAGGCTATAAAAATCATATCATTTATTAAGGCGATCCTCATCTTTCAGAAATATAGAAAATAGCACTGAGCTCATAAAATCCGAAAAAATGTTTGTTGGAACCAGGAGATCGCCATCTTTAACTGAAAAATAAGAGAAGACAAATTTAGGTCAAAAATCATATGGTTTAATAAAAAGATACATATATTCAAAAAAAATTAGGAAATAGCCCGAGTTCAGAATAATACGCACAAATGTCCGTTGGAACCGGAAGATTGCCATCATCAACAGAAAAATAAGAGAATCCAAATTAGACCATAAAAATCATATCATTTAATATAAAGATCCATATCTTCTAGAATATGTAGAAAATAGCCTAGAGCTCAGAAAAGTCTGCAAAAATTTCTGTAGGAACCGAGGATCAACATCTTCAAGTAAAAAAAATTAGAAAAGATAAGTGTAGGCTATAAAAATCATATCATTTAAGGAAAAGTTTTTATCTTCCATAAAATGTAGAAAATAGCACCAAGCTCAAAAAATTCCGTCAAAATGTTCATTGGGACCTGAAGATCGCCATCTTCAAATAAAAAATAAGAGAAGACAATTAGGCTATAAAAATCATATCATTTACTATAAAGATTCAAATCTTATAGAAAATTTAGAAAATATCCCGGAGCTCAGAAAAATCTGAAGGGTTTTCTGGGACCCTTAGGGCACAAAAACTCTATGCACGTCCTAAGTCGGACGGAACATAGACAGAAATAGCAACGGAAAATAATCATGTTAATCTAATTAATATTTAACCATAAGGTCCAAGACCCTAATCCAAGATCTATGCCGACTTGGGATGGGTCTGACCATCCCAAGAAGGATCTAGCCTACTGCGATTAAATTAAACTAATGCTAATAAACACATACCCGGAATCTCAACCCTGGGGCAGGCGAGATGTTCCGCACCGTCTTCCGAGCCGCTCCCGTCCCACGTCGAGTTGCTCATCGAACCGCTCCACGAACTGCTCCTCGAACCACTTAGCATCCCGAGGCGATCAATCCCGTGTCGCCGAGCCAACCATGCGACGAAGAAAGTTTCACGCGAGTGAAACCTCCGCCTAGATTTCGGATCCGAATCCGAACTCCTTTGCGGATTTGCTAGAGCCCTCAGGAGCAAGACAGAAATTTATAGGGAGAGGAGAAATATTAATTTAAGCTTAGATCCGAGCGTGCTCCAACATTTACGAGAGCCGCTCAGATCTAGAGCTTGGGACGAGTTATGAGGAAGGGGAAGGACCTCTATTTATAGAGGCGACTACTCTCCCCTTTTCTCCACAACCGAGGTGGGACTATTAATTTGGGATTAATTAAATCAAGTTAGTTTGCCTTTTACAAAGGGCAAACTTCCTCGAATTTTAACTCCCTCACCGTTGAGCTTCAATGTTGGTACAACCTACCAAATCGAAGAGGATTCAACGGTGAACGCGTAGGAAAAAACGGCTCCTCAATCCGAGTCAGTTTGACCCTTCAAACAATTGTCCAAAGTTAGCCAAAAGTCATGCTTCTCTTAGAAACGTAGCCATCAAGAAAATCCCAGGTTTCAAAAAACCCTAACCAGAAAATTCGGGCTTGGTGGGCCTCCATTTTCGCTGGTTTCAGCCCAACAGTTTGGGCTGACTTGTTTTGGCTATAACTTGTGCATTTGGACTCCGTTTTTGACGCGGTTTGAACCTACGTTTAGAGCGGGATGATCTCGTCATCTAGGTCGCCTTTTCAACGTGTTAATTTAATTAAATATAGTCTTAAACAATTTAAGACACATTTAATCTCTTTTGCATCATATGCAAATTAGTCCCTATCTAGGCTTAAATTTTCATTTGCATCAAATACAAATGATCTGAGGGCATATTCCTCTACATCTCACACTTGCACTCAGGATCATTTATCCCGCATACAGGAGATTATTGCAAACGTATTTTGCAATATTTATCCCTTGCATCAAATGCATATTCTCCCTAATGTTTCTACCTATTACTAGACGAAGGTCGTACTCTGTGTGGGACCCTACAGCCTGACCCTTACAACAGGTTGGGCTCGAAGCCCTATACGACAGTGACCACGAGCAGTGGTTGCCGTCCCTGCTTCAGAAATCATCATTATGTGGTTGACTCATTGACATGAGTATTGTCGGGACCACCCTGACTGTTTCCGTGATGAATTCCGCAGTTATAGTCTCTTCGTCTAACCTATGTCGTGTAGATCAAGTCTAGGGTACGGTCAAACTGTCAACCCCAATAACTTGACTCCGGTTAGTTTCTATCGATCTTTTAGTCAAAAATGTTGGAATTCTTCCAACATACCCTGGCCAGAGTTTTTACTAAAGACCGAACTAACCCTACGACACTAACTCCCATTGACCGGGAGAGACGAATCCTCTCTTGGTCATTACTCTCCTCATATGCTTCAAGTGTCACCCAATCAAAGACCTTTCGACAGGCCTTGCCTCGAAGCTAGGTCATTTGATCTAAGTGGCACCGTTCACGCACAGGTTCGTCAAAATGACCTCAAGTCAAAAGACCAACTAGCCTATCATCACTCAGAGTCATCATTGACAGATTGGTCAATATAACCATATGATAACTCTTGTGGATCGTTCAGTGAACTCATTCTCTAATGAGCACATGTGTCTCGTCTACGACTTCGCCAAGTCAAGCGATCATGAGATCATCGCCACCGCTAAACGGTGAAGACTAAGACACAATGGTCTATCCGAGGTTTCGATATCCTTGTCTCGAAACATCTACGACCACGAACCCTTTTAGACTTATGCTACAGACGGTCAAACATTTCTCCATGATCGAGATACTCATCTCGATACCTGTTTGACCTCGCATAAAGTCTCAGGACTTTACCTAAGTTAATGTCTAATGTTAACTACATTATAAAATAACTTAGATAAATTATTACCAAACAGCTTACTGTTATTTCGAACAAGATGTTTGTGCTATTCACATATGGAGATAGATTGCCTTGAAGGTATCTTCTCTCAACATCTCCCACTTGCACTCAGGCCCATTTATCTCGGTATCTTATACCGTTTTTACACATAAGTTTTCCCAACTTCATATGGTAGAGCCTTCGTGAGTGGATCTGCTAAAACCGTCTACACTATAGACTTAAGGGGTTTCTATGTTCATGTTAGACCAACCATTAGAATCTCATTCACTTGGTCTTTTGGAATCTATAATATTTTATTTCCCTGGATCTTATCCAGTTCATCGTACCTTATAAAAATCATTTAAATTAGTTACTGGTCATTTCAAATGGCTCATATTTATTTCTGATAAAGTATCAAACTCTTTTGGTCACTTTGTCAAAATATATGTTCCATCCCTTTGATGCCTCGCATGTAATTTATACGCTCCCACTGACTATGAAAACTATCTGGCTAATTCATATAAGTTGGTCCGTCTAAATCATATTTAGAAAAACGAACTTATAAGTGAATGCTCCAATTTTCATGGTCAACTTAAGCGTTTACAGTGAGTTTGGTCTGAGTAGATCTGTACACATCTGCTGGTGGAAAACGGTTTCATTATAATCCGTTTTATAGGAATTAGGATGAAAACCGTTCTCGACCAACATGATTGTACTTCACTATTTTCTTTTCTGCACCAATCTTTCAACTTAAAGATTTACTTGCAGTAAGTGAGGAAACATTTTCCTTGGGCACGTAAACTAAATTTCAAAATTTATTTACGCACACAGACCTATTATGATTGCATCAAGTTATAAATCGGAGTTACTACTCCGAATTTCATCCCGGAAGTTGACTAAGTCATCATCAGTTATGATGTTTAACTCGACTCTTCGTCTCACGAAATTCGAGTAATTATACAACTTCCTAATGATTGATTTAATGAATATCTTATTGATAATGTCCGCACAGGACATTATCAAAACCTAGGCATTACTATCTGGGACTTAACCCAGAAGGAGGACTTAAATCAAAGTCACTTACAATGGATCACACCAAGTCTAACTAAGTGTGATTCATACCTTTTAACACTTAATGTGTTAACAGACTTGACCTGAGAGAAAATCACATTTTCTTTTAGTTACGCAAGATTTTATGTAGCTATGTATTTGACCATTCGATCTAATCGAATCAGTTTAAATACTTTAGTCATTTCGTTCTTTATTTTATCAGACTTGTGTTTCATCAAGAACACGTGTCTTAATAAAATATACGAATAACTTAATTTGGTTAATCTAGACTCGGGTACATCAGTATCTACTAGACTAAGTTCGACAACTCATTCTCCTACTGTCTTACAGATGGGTTTCGGCCATTCTATCTAAGAGGATAAGACTCACAAGTGTCCGCAGACTTCATAATACGAGAGGTCAGACCCTTCTTTATGTGACTTGTGAAGCTTAGTCTCTCGATATGGCCTAGTCTATTTTTCCATACAAGTTTGCTACTATCTTGTGTATTTATATATATTAACATTTAATATATAAATATTATCGTTATACATAAATTACTAACGCAAAACATTGCTTCAGAAGCGAGGTGACGACATTCGTCAAATTCTGTTAGACATCTTTTGTATAACAATAATTATAAAATCGTGACATCAAAATATGTCACATTTTCATTTCCTCCTACTTATGCCTTTACTAATGACAAATTAAACTATTAAACTCGATTGACTTTCCGGAGTGCCTTCTTCCTTTTCTAAATCACATTTAGATATTAAATATCCCAACATAAATAAATAGCTATGTAAGCATCTCATGTATCCAAACGCCTGAGAGTTGCAATCTCGAGTGTAGCTCAAGAAGTTGATTGTCTCAAGATCCGGTTGGGATACATAGCCTTGCACCGCTCAAGCACTCGTATTCGACTCAAACAATTTGATCGAATTCTTGAACTTTGTGGATCAAAATTGTTTGTCCATACAACCTTGAGGGTAGCTCGACAAGTTGTAGGGAGAAACATACTTCGAATTTCCTATATATTCAAGCTGCCTCATATAGAGACGAGTGACATGTAGCGTGAATTTATTTGTTGGACCCAGAACTTAATGAAATCATATTTCTTTAGTCTGTTCTTTAGAAGGTCATTTTAATGTCAACGAGAATATAGTTTTAATTCTATCAATTAGAATTTAACTTGATATTCAATTAATCAACATATTTGACCAATTAACTTATTCCATTAAAATATTATAAGTTGATTCCTTCCGTAAACATAGTCTTGCCCTAGTTTAGCATATGTTCAAAATTAAATATAGGTAGATTGGCATTCATCTATCTATATCCTCCCACTATTTTTACGATCGTTTCAAAGCTTAATAACGAACAATTTAATCGAATTAAAATATTTAAAAATTAGTGAAAGAGGGTTCCAATCATCCTGAACCTCACAACCTTGAGGAGACTCAACAAGTTGATTGGTTCCATGATTGGGCAGATAAAAGCGGACGTGGGGACTCGGGTCGGGGCTAGACTAACTTTTAGTCAATCACATCACATGTGACTCCCTATCGTCTTTTTACCCACAGTCACTTATGATCTTGAGGAGACTCAGCAAATCATAATGACTGGTTTAGTCAGACCCTTGATTTCGTGTCCAGATTTGACTTAGATCGATGCTCGAGGAGACCCGACGTATCGATTTGGATCAAATCTAGACTACATCACATGTATGTTGGAGTTTGTTCCTTAAAGATAAACATGTCATAGCTTGAGGAGACTCAACAACTATAATTGTCTTCTTTGAGTTACCAAGCTCCAAAATCAAGGAGGGATACGGATTAATCTTTAATAAGATTTATAACGCATTGACTAGATATAGTCCAGGGTGTCATACAATCATGATTCGCGACATTGCGGTCCAGCGGAACACAGCCAGGGAATTGACTAAGCCAGGATCACTGCCCCTTGGACTAGCAAGAGTTGACCCAGTAAACTTAGCCAAGCACATTGACTGGATCATGGTCCATTGAATGAAGCTTGTCATTTTTGTATGTGTGCCATAGACTAAACAGCTTTTATTAACAACTAATTAATCCTATCAACTAGTTGCATCCTTAAATTCAAAATTTTAGGATTTGTTTAATAACTTTTATTAAATCCTTATCAACTATAAGGTTCACGTTCTATCCTAATCGTTATTAGGATTTTAATAAATTTTATTAACAACGCTAAAAGCGAAGTCCTTTAATGAGAATTAATTATAACAATTTAGAATTAAGATTCATTAAAAGGACTACCCTAATCATGAATTAGGTCTTGAAGTGTTGTTAATATTTTATTAAAACATAGCATGTCATTAAAATTCAAGTAATAAATTTTAATCATTTCTTAATGGCTAATCTAAAAGGTTGTCTTGTGTTATCAAATAAGGGACAAGAGGAACTAGCCATAAAGCTACACTAATTTATCGCATAAAAGGTGTACAACTATTTAACAATTTAAATAGAACAATGTCTATCGCATAAAAAATTTTAGCATGCAAACATAAATTTAACATTTAAATTTAAAATATGATTTTAAAAATATTTTATTTTTATCTCATAAAAATTTGTTTTTAAAATCACAAATTTGCATGCTACTTTTTAAAAATTTTATCACATAAAATTTTAACCTTTAAAATCAGTTTTAAAATATCTCATAAAATTAAAACATCATTTTAAAAAACTTTCATGCTTAAAAATTTATCATATAAAATTTTTAGGCACTTTAAACTTATCGCATAAATTTTAAAAGATTTAAAATTAGTTTTAAAATTATCACATAAATTTTAAAACGTCATTTAAAAAAAATCTCCATGTTCAAGATTTATCAAATAGAATTTTTGACCATCTAAAACATTTTTGAAAATTATCTCATAACTTTAAAAACATTTTTTTAAAAGTATTTAAAAGCATTTTAAAGTTTAATAATAATCGCAGGCTAGATCGTAACGCAGACCTACGCTATGATACCACTGAAGGGTTTTCTGGGACCCTTAGGGCACAACAACTCTATGCCCGTCCTAAGTCGGACGGAACATATACAGAAATAGCAGCGGAAAATAATCATGTTAATCTAATTAAAATTTAACCCTAAGGTCCAAGACCCTAATCCAAGATCTATGCCGACTTGGGATGGGTCTGACCATCCCAAGAAGGATCTAGCCTACTGCGATTAAATTAAACTAATGCTAATAAACACATACCCGGAATCTCAACCCTGGGGCAGGCGAGATGTTCCGCACCGTCTTCCGAGCCGCTCCTGTCCCACGCCGAGCTGCTCCTCGAATCGCTCCTCGAACCGCTCCTCGAACCGCTTCGCATCCCGAGGCGATCAATCCCATGTCTCCGAGCCAACCATGCGACGAAGAAAGTTTCACGCGAGTGAAACCTCCGCCTAGATTTCGGATCCGAATCTGAACTCCTTTGCGGCTTTGCTAGAGCCCTCAGGAGCAAGGCAGAAATTTATAGGGAGAGGAGAAATATTAATTTAAGCTTAGATCCGAGCGTGCTCCAACATTTACGAGAGCCGCACAGATCTAGAGCTTGGGACGAGTTATGAGGAAGGGGAAGGGCCTCTATTTATAGAGGCGGCTGACTCTCCCCTTTTCTCCACAACCGAGGTGGGACTATTAATTTGGGATTAATTAAATCAAGTTAGTTTGCCTTTCACAAAGGGCAAACTTCCTCGAATTTTAACTCCCTCACCGTTGAGCTTCAATGTTGTACCAAATCGAAGAGGGTTCAACGGTGAACGCGTAGGAAAAAACGGCTCGTCAATCCGAGTCCGTTTGACCCTTCAAACAATTGTCCAAAGTTAGCCAAAAGTCATGCTTCTCTTTGAAACGTAGCCGTCAAGAAAATCCCAGGTTTCAAAAAACTCTAACCAGAAAATTCGGGCTTGGTGGGCCTCCATTTTCGCTGGTTTCAGCCCAACAGTTTGGGCTGACTTGTTTTGGCTATAACTTGTGCATTTGGACTCCGTTTTTGACGCGGTTTGAACCTGCGTTTAGAGCGGGACGATCCCGTCATCTAGGTAACCTTTTCAACGCATTTATTTAATTAAATATAGTCTTAAACAATTTAAGACACATTTAATCTCTTTTGCATCATATGCAAATTAGTCCCTATCTAGGCTTAAATTTTCATTTGCATCAAATACAAATGATCTGAGAACATATTCCTCTACAAAATCTGCAAAAATATTCGTTGGAACCATGAGATCGTCATCTTCATCTGAAAAATAGAGAAGACAAAAGTAGGATAAAAATCATATTATTCCATAAAGAGATCCATATCATTCAGAAAATGTAGAAAAACAGATCAAGCTAAGAAAAATCTGCAAAAATGTCCATTGGACCCGGAAGATCGCCATCTTTAACTGAAAAAATAAGAGAAGACAAACATAGGCTATTAAAATGTAGGAAATAGCATTGAGCTTATAAAAATCCGCATAAATATCCATTGGAACATGAATACTCCATCTTCAACTGAAAAATAAGAAAAGAAAAAATAGGCCAAAAATCGTATCATTTAATATCTTCCAGAAAATTTAGAAAATAGTTACGAGGTCAGAATAATACGAAAAATGTCTGTTAGAAACGGAAGATCGCTATCTTCAACTGAAAATTAAAAGAAGACAAAATTAGGCGAAAAAATCATATCATTTAATAAAAATATCCATAACTTCTCGAAAATGTATAAAAATAGCCTCGAACTCAGAAAATCCGCAAAAAATGTCCCTTGGAACCGGGAGATCGCTATCTTCAACTGAAAAATAAGAGATGAAAAAATTAGGATATAAAAATCATATCATTTAATATAAAGATTCATATTATTCATAAATATAGAAAACAGACCGGAGCTCAAAAAAATCCGTACAAATGTCCATTGGAACCGGGAGATTGCCATCTTCAAATTAAAAAAAGAGAAGACAAAATTAGGCCAAAATCATATCATTTCATTAAAAGATACATATCTTCTAGAAAACGTAGAAAAATAGCCTCTAGCTAAGAAAAATATGCGAAAATGTTCGTTGAAACCGGGAGATCGCCATCTTCAACTGAAAAAAATAAGAGAATACAAACGTAGGCTATTTGTAACGCCATGCTTCCCAAGATATCTGGAAAGTACGAATCTGTCCCAAGTATTCCTAGAGCAGCGAGTGTTAAAAAGAAAGAGAAGGAAGAGAGTCTACAAGAATAATAATGCAGGTCACTGCGCACATGCTGGGAAGTACAAGTAATGCTCCAACACAGAAAATAAGAGACAATCATATACAAGTCCAACATTCTTTATTATTACAACAAAGGTACCTCTTTATTTACATCATCTCATCTCAAATACAAAAGTGAAAAACAGAAGAAATCCCAGAAAAATCCCCAAAAGACATAAAGGTCTACACCAGTACAACTCACTCCCTAGACTACCCTAAGAACTAACGGAAGAGGCCCCCCTTTGAGGATTCCATCTCTACCACGAATCGAAAGCTAACTCATGAGTCAGGCATGATCTGGCTGTACTGCTCTGAAACCTGGAAAAAGTAAATGGAACACGTCAATGCGTGACCCATTAGGAAATCCTAACATCGCAAGGTAGGGTCTAGTTTTATAACTGTTCTTCCTAACTAGGGTGTGGTCACTTTACTGTAAACAGGTCTATACAACAATCATATACAAGTCCAACATTCTTTATTATTAAAACAAATGCACTTCTTTATTTACATCATCTCATCCTCAAATACAAAAGTGAAAAACAGAAGAAATCCTAGAAAAATACCCAAAAGACATAAAGGTCCACACCAGTATAACTCACTCCCTAGACTACCATGAGAACCAACTGAAAAGGCTGCCCTCTGAGGATTCCATCTCTAGCACGAACTGAAAGCTAACTCCTGAGTCAAGCATGATCTGGTTGTACTACTCTGAAACCTGGAAAAGGCAAATGGGACACGTCAACGCGTGACTTAGTAGGAAATCCTAACATCGCTAGGTAGGATCTAGTTTTATAACTGTTCTTCCTAACTAGGGGCTGGTCATTTAACTGTAAACAGGTCTACTATTTACGCATAAAGAACAAGTACTGTAAATAAGGTCTGCTAAATTAACATGCAGGAAAAGTAAACAACATCACATGCAGATATTGAAAAGTATGACCTACTGAATTAAATAAGCCTGAAGTAAAGGCATACAATCATAGATATGCACATGATGCATATGAATGGTTATGAATACAAATGCAAAACCTAAGGAATACCATCTATGACAACGTGCCTACAACGTGAATCATGAATTCCAGAGGTGGCTCACATGAATTCAGGAGGTTGCCCTCGACATTTTCGTGGCACGCTGGTCTATGTCACACGTAAGTCCATCATACCACACATAGATTAAAGAGGTGGCCCACATGGAGTCAGGAGGTGGCCTCCGATATTTTCGTGGCAAACTGATCCATGTGGCACTTTGGTCTATGTGGTGTTAATTTCTGTTAAGATACGATTCTTTCCATGAAAAATTTCACATACACTATAACATCTTATGTTTCCAACTAACATATAACTCCGTCATTCTTAATAGGGTTAATGACTGGAAAATACCCTAACGTTTCAGTGTTTCTCATAATTATACCCTATCGTTCATTTTGGGACACATTGGTCCCAAACGTTTGGCAAAATTGACAACGTTGTACCCTTTTTGAGTTTGCCGTCAGAAAATCTTTTCAAAATACCCGAATGTTTCAGTGTTTCTCACAAAAATACCCTAAAGTTTCAGCGTTTCTCACAAAAATACCTTATCGTTTGGGTATTTTTGTGAGGAACGCTGAAACGTTAGGGTATTTTTGTGAGAAATGCTGAAACGTTAGGGTATTTTTGTGAGAAACACTGAAACGTTAGGGTATTTTGAAAAGATTTTCTGAAGGCAAACTCAAAATGGGTACAACGTTGTCAATTTTGCCAAACGTTTGGGACCAACGTGTCCCAAAATGAACGATATGGTATATTTGTGAGAAACGCTGAAACGTTAGGGTATTTTCCAGTCATTTACCCTTCTTAATATGAAACACATCATGGTATGGAAGCATCTTATCATAAAGTATGCTAATATGAGAATACAGAGCATAACATGGCATTTGTGTGACATAGTACAAGCATAACATTACGTCCATAAGCATGAACTATTCTCATAACATAATTTACTACATGGATAACAACATTACATCCATAAGCATGAATATCACCATTCTTAGCACCATAACTTTCACAAACTTTAGCGTGATATTTATATGACAACTACAGAATTCTGTTTTAAATCTGGACACTGATATATCAGTCTAAAACAGCTATCTAAGGCCATAATCTGGTTTACTGCTGAACATAAAATTGTAGATGCTTAAGTTCTGTTTCCAAATTATCTAAGATTGTGTCATTTGGGGGTTTGTAGAGAGAGTTTATGAAATTTTTTCCACAATGTAGCAGAATCTGTCTAAAACTGACACCATGGTAAAGTCGTCGTTTACATCTTCCTACATTCAAAACTAGGCTCTGCTATCTTCTAGAGAGTTGTAGTTAACTTCATGGCCTTTTCAAAACATCTTAATTCATCCCATTTGGAGGTCTAAATTAGTAGATATGAATTTTTGAATCTACAGGGCAAAACTGAAAATTTTACAACATATCATTAACATAGCTATTATAGCATATTGACTGACTAACATGAAGCTACTAGTCATACTACCATTGTCATCCTAATAATTTGACATGATAATGATTTTAAAGATAAGAAAAGAAGCATAATGGCAACATGGTCTACACTAACATAGGATGTTACATGGTATATTTTGGCAAACTATGCATACTTCCACTAAATAAAATATTACATCATAAGCATGCATACTAAAATTAACATAACATGGCACTTTACTAGCATGTGGCTTAAACTACAATTCTACATCAAATTCCAACTTTAAATTAACTAGGTGATGAAACTCTATAACCACAATCCTAAAACTACATCCTAACTAGGATGTTAGAATTCCTAACTCAAAATATCTCCTTCTTAATTTCTTTGGCCCTTCTTCTCCTTAAAACCCCCATCAATCCTCAAGCTTTCTTCTTCCATACATTAATCTCCAATGGTGGATGTCAATAGAGGGATTGAATTAAGGTGATGGTGGTGAAGTGGGAGGTGCAAAGGGAGGAGATGGGAGTTAGAAGAGGGGATGAGAACTTGAATTTTTTCTACTTCTTTTTTGTTACCTTTTTCCCAATTTCTTCTCTTTTATTCATTCCCTCATCCCTGTCATCCCTTAATTCCCTCTTAGCTTGCCAAATGGAGAGAGTTAGGTGAAAATCAAAGAGGTGATGACACCTCTTAGGCTAGGTGTCTCCATTAGGAAATTTAAAGATTTCTATTTTCTAATAAATAGAAATACTCCACTAAAATACCCGTACTCACCAAATACCAAGTATACCATCTAAATACTCATCTATTTAATCCAAATGATGTTTAAAAAATTATTTAAAAATAATTTGGTCATTAGAAAATCATGGAAAATTTATTAAAATACCCAAAAATTCGTACGTACAAATACGTCTAGAAATACATACATTGTACATGTATATACGAAAACATGGTATTACATTCTACCCACCTTAAAAACAAAGACCGTCCTCGGACTTTCTAAAGTTAAGGGTCAACCGAAGGCTAAATGGATCTAAGGGTCGTCCCACCCATGAAATACAAACAACACTATGTATACTCTAACCACACATAGATATATGTATCGCATATACGTACATACACTGCATATACATAACACTCAAGCAGATATATATACACCATAGTATTCATACACCACATTTTCATACAAGTACTCCACATAGTTATATAAACATATGTATACATGATATATACACGTAATACATCAACACATCAAAAACAAGCAATAATACTTACAAGTCCATATACACCACGATGAAGGAACCCCAACACATACGTACATACACATGCCTACATTCATATCACTTCATACATTCAATTATACCACCCTCATTCAATAGCCATACATGCACCTACTACATTCATATCATAGACATATGTATACATGTGTACAAGCACAAACACCAAGTCACATAAGTAACATACAAACATAGATACATACATGCAAGTATACATTCATACAGCTAGATATAAGTATCGCTCATATTTTTTTATATCGTCATAACAAATGCACATACAACAAGAGACACACATAACGAACAAACACATGGATACATCCATATATACCATATACTCTATCTATGTATACATACCAACATCCTTACATATGCTTATATACCATAGATAAAGTATATGGTATATATAGATACGTCCATATATACCATATACTCTATCTATGTATACATACCAACATCCTTACATATGCTTATATATTAAAACTACACATACTTCCATACAAAAATATCTAAAGCATATACCTTACGCACACATATAGAACCAAATCATACCAACCCATGGATACATACCAACTGCACCTATGCACACAGCAGTGTACGCCGTAGAACGTCACACATAGGGGACAATCTATCCACCTGGAACCAGGTTCTTGCTTAGCCTTCTATATGTAGGGCTCTATACTAATAATATCTCAGCCTAGACTCTAAGTCCACTACCCACCTTAAGACACGACTATTCTCTATGGAGCCTTACCCATACTACCTTATGCACGACGTAGTGTCGTGACCTGTATGGGCTGCCAAATATGATGCCGCGCTCCCCAGGATATCTGGGAAGAACGAATCAGTCCCAATTATTTCTATAGCAGCGAGTGTTAAAAAGAAGGAGAAGGAAGAGAGTCTACAGGAAGAATAATGCAGGTCACTGCGCACATTCTGGGAAGTACAAGTAGTGATCCAACACAGAAATTATGAGATAATCATATACAAGTCCCACATTCTTTATTATTAAAACAATGGTACCTCTTTATTTACATCATCTATTCCTCAAATACAAAAGTGAAAAACAGAAGAAATCCCAGAAAAATTTCCAAAAGACATAAAGGTCCACACCAGTACAACTGACTCCCAAAACTTCCCTGAGAACCAACTGAAGAGGCTTCCCTCTGAGGATTCCATCTCTATCACGAGCTGAAAGCTAACTCCTGAGTCAGGCCTTATCTGGGTGTACTGCTTTGAAATCTGGAAAAAGTAAATGGGACACATCAATGCGTGAACTAATTCCTAACATCGCTAAGTAGTGTCCAGTTTTAGAACTGTTCTTCATAACTAGGGTCTGGTCACTTAATTGTAAACAAGTCTACTATTTACACAAAAGAAACAAGTACTGTAAATAAGGTATACTAAATTAACATACAGGGAAAGAAAAACAACATCAAATGTAGATAATGAAATGTAAGAGCAACAAAATTAAATAAGCGTGAAGTAAAGGCAGGCATTCATAGATATGCACATGATGCATATGAATGGTTATGAATACAAATGCAACACCTAAGGGATCCCATCTATGTTATCATGCCTACAGTGTGACTCATGGATTCTAGAGGTGGCTCCAATGGATTAAGAAGGTGGCCTCGGCATTTTCGTGGCACGCTGGTCTATGTAGCATGTAGATCCTTGTCGTTTATCATACCACATATATATTCAAGAGGTGGTCCCCATAGATTCAGGAGGTGGCCTCTGGCATTTCTGTGGCATGCTGGTGCATGTGGCACTTTGGTATATGTTGTGTTAATTTATGTTAAGCTACCATTCTTTTCATGACAAATTTCACATGCACTATAACATTTTATGTTTCCAATTAACATATAACTCCGTAATTCTTAATATGAAACACATCATGGTATGGAAGCATCTTGTCATAAAGTATGCTAATAAAAGAAAAAGGAGCATAACATGGTATTTGTATCCATAACATTATATCCATGAGCATGAACTATTCTCATAACATAATTTACTACATGGATAACAACATTACATCCATAAAGATGAATATCACCATTCTTAGCACTATAATTGTCACAAAATTTAGCATGATATTTATATGACAACTACAGAATTCTGTTTTAAATCTGGACTCTGATATATCAGTCTAAAACAGCTATCTAAGGCCATAATCTTGTTTAGTGTTGAACATAAAAGTTGTAGATGCTTAAGGTCTGTTTCCAAATTATCTAAGATTGTGTCATTTTGGGGTTTGTAGAG
Source organism: Scilla litardierei (assembly GCA_030789695.1). Taxonomy (NCBI): domain Eukaryota; kingdom Viridiplantae; phylum Streptophyta; class Magnoliopsida; order Asparagales; family Asparagaceae; genus Scilla; species Scilla litardierei. Next base: position 65,929,877 of record CM061136.1, read on the forward strand.
AGAGTTATGAATTTTTTTTCCACAATGTAGCCGAATCTGTCTAAAACAATCTATTCACCTGGAACTAGGTTCTTGCTTAGCCTTCTATAGGTAGGGCTCTATACTAATAATTTCTCAGTCTAGTCTCTAAGGCCACTACCCACCTTAAGACATGAGTATTCTCTATGGAGCATTACCCTCACTACCTTATGCACGCCATAGTGTGGTGACCTGCATGGGCCGTCAAATGTAACGTCCCGCTTCCCATGATACCTGAGAAGTACGAATCCGTCTCACGTATTCCTAGAGCAGCAAGTGTTAAAAAGAAAGAGAAAGAAAGAGAGTCTACAAGAAGAATAATGTAGGTCACTGCGCACATGCTGGAAAGTACAAGTAATGCTCCAACACAAAAAAATAAGAGACAATCATATACAAGTCCAACATTCTTTATTATTAAAACAAAGGTACCTCTTTATTTACATCATCTCATACTCAAATACAAAAGTGAAAAACAGAAGAAATCCTAGAAAAATTCCATAATACATAATGGTCCACACCAGTACAACTCACTTCCTAGACTAGCCTGAGAACCAACTGAAGAGGCTGCCCTCTGAGGATTCCATCTCTGCCATGAATTGAAAGCTAACTCCTGAGTCATGCCTGATTTGGTTGTACTGCTCTGAAACCTGGAAAAAGTAAATGTGACATGTCAACGCGTGACCCAGTAGGAAATCCTAACATCGCTAGGTAGGGTCTAGTTTTAGAACTGTTCTTCCTAATTAGGGTCTGGTCACTTAACTGTAAACATGTCTACTATTTACACATAAGGAACAAGTAATGTAAATAATGTCTATTGAATTAACATGTAGGAAAAGTAAACAACATCACATGCAGATATTGAAAGTAAGAGCTACAGAATTAAATAAGCGTGAAGTAAAGCCAGACAATTACATATATGCATAAGATGCATATGAATGGTTATGAATACAAATGCAACACATAAAAATCCCATCTATGCCAGCTTGTGTACAATGTGACTAATGGATTCAAGAGGTTGGCCCCGGCATTTTCGTGGCACGTAGATCTATGTAGCTCGTAGGTCCATGTCGACTATCATACCACACATAGATTCAAGAGGTGGCCCATGGATTCAGGAGGTGGCATCCGGCATTGCCGTGGCACACTGGTCATGTGGTACTTCGGTTTATGTGGTGTTAATTTTTGTTAAGCTACCATTCTTTTCATGACAAATTTCAGATACACTATAACATCTTATGTTTCCATTTAACATATAACTCCATCATTCTTAATATGAAACACCTCATGGTATGGAAGCATCTTATCATAAAGTATGCTAATATGAGAATAAAGATCATAACATGGCATTTGTGTGACATAGTACAAGAATAACATTACATTCATAAGCATGAACTATTCTCATAACATAATTTACTACATGGATAGCCACATTACATCCATAAGCATGAAATATTCTTATAACATAATTTATTACATGGATAACAACATCACATCCATAAGCATGAATATCACCATTCTTAGCACCATAATTTTCACAAACTTTAGCATGATATTTATATGACAACTACAAAATTCTGTTTTGAATCTGAACTCTGATATATCAGTCTTAAAGAGCTATCTAAGGCCGTATTCTAATTTAGTGCTGAACATAAAAGTTGTAGATGCTTAAGTTCTGTTTCCAAATTATCTAGGATTGTGTCATTTGGGGGTGTGTATAGAGAGTTATGAAATTTTTCCCATAATGTAGCAGAATCTGTCTAAAACTGACACCTTGGTAAAGTCGTTTGTTTACGCATTCTTACAATCAAAACTAGGCCCTGCTTCCTTTTTAAGAGTTAAAATTAACTTCATGACCTTTCCCAAACATCTTAATTCATCCCATTTGGAGGTCTAAATTAGTAGATATGAATTTTTGAATCTACATGACAAAACTGAAAATTTTACAACATATCATTAACATAGCTATTATAGCATATTGACTGACTAACATGAAGCTACTAGTCATACTACCATTGCCATCCTAATAATTTGACATGATAATGATGTTAAAGCTAAGAAAGGAAGCATAATGGCAACATGGTCTACACTAATATGGGATGGTACATGGTATATTTTGGCAAACTATGCATACTTCCACTAAATAAAACATTACATCATAAGCATACATACTAAACTGTACATAACATGGCACTTTATTAGCATGGGGCTTAAACTACAATTCTACATCAAATTCCAACTTAAAATTAACTAGGTGATGAAACTCTATAACCACAATCCTAAAACTACATCCTAACTAGGATGTTAGAACTCCTACCTCAAATATCTCCTCCTTATTTTCTTTGGCCCTTCTTGGATGAGAAATCGAATCTCACCCATAAGTAGTTTTTGATGATGAGCACACCAAATGATGTTAGTGTACTAATGACACTATCTAAAGTGTGCAGGTTATGCGATCAATAATATAAGCTTTATGCATACTCCGAAGAACCTCAACCACACTCAGAAGATGAAGACAATTTGGTAGCTCTACGTCAATTACAAGTGAATCTCAAAGATGAAGCTTTTGGAACGTGCTCAGCTTAATCAAAGAGAAGCTCAAATTCAAAATGAAGCGCATATCTACATCAATATCTGATCGACTTTAGAAGTCTTCATTTAAGTCTAAGTGTGTGAGTTGGTATTTTAGGAATATGTTAAAGCCAAGTTTTATTGCGCACACACAAAACGTTTTCGAAACAAAGTTTTTAAAACTCGTTTTTAAACTCATTGAGAGCATAGCTATTTGATTTAACTTCGTAGTCACTCTCCAAACACCCAGGAGTTGATTACTTATTCGTTGGCTGAGCTTCAGTGAAAATATGCTCTGGTAGTCGACTACCAAAGGAGGGAGTCGACTACCAGCTGTGAGCAGAATTTTCAATGAAAACTCACTGGGAGTCGACTACCTCCCCTGGGAGTCGACTATCAACTGCGTTTTGACTTCCTGATTTTGCTCCGTTGATTCACTCGTTTCCTTGATTGATGGGCTGAAGTCAAATGTTTTTTGAATTTCGAATTAATTCTTGAAACTCTATAAATAGAGTCTCTGGAGAACATTTCTAAATACCCAATTCTCTATTAGCTTTTGAGCTAAATCTATACCCTTGAAATTCTCAATCGCTCTCAATCGCTCTCATTGTTGTAGCCAAATTTGATTCTAATTTTCTGATCTCACTTTCTATCTGAAATTCTTTTGAGATCTATATTATTTTTTGGCTATTGAAAATCGTTTTTCAAAATCCTTACTTTTGATTTAATATTCTTTAAAGGATTTTTTGAAACAGAAGCTTCTAGATCACAACGAATTAAATTATAATCTTTGTGTGATCTAAGATCTTATAAAATTCTTTTAAGCCACATAAGCACATTTGCAAAATTATCTTGGCTATAGAATTTTGTTAGGTGTAAACCAATCTCCACCAAATATTTTGGTGAATTGGATCTTGTTTTTATTTGGATTCCATTTGTGGTAAGGGTTGTGAAAATCCTAGTCAAGGCTAGATTGTTGGAAATCCTGGTAGGGATACTAGGTTGTTGGAAATCCTAACGAGTGAAGTTAGTTAATTGTATTGCCAAAGCAATAGTGGATTGAATCTCGTACCGGATTGGTCGGGGACTGGACGTACCAGGTTGCGGGGAACCAGGATAAAAATCTCTTGTCTCTGCGTGCTTTCTGCATTTGTTTATTTATTTGTGCAAGAAATTTATTTGTTGTTAACATATCATCTTTGTAACTCTTTATTAATATATTGCAAAGTTCATCTTTTTATTTCTGTTGTATAAATATCTCTCTGATTATAATCATTGTAATTAATCTCTTTATTTGTTTAAGAATATTTTGTTGATTAAGGACAAAGTATAGATCACTCTACTTGGTTTCTTAGGCAACATTGGAAGGGTATTATTGTGTTATAATTATTAAACGAAAAAGTTTTATAATTTATACAACACTATTCAACCGCCCTTTTATTGTTGTTTGCCATCCACAGGATCCAACACTTGGTATCAGAGCAGGTCTAAAAGACGATGGCATCTACATCTTTTCACTCCGAAGGACTTAACACCATGCGATCACCATTGTTCAATGGAACAAACTACGCAAGCTGAAAGATATGCATGAAGACTCATCTAGAGTCGCTGGATATTGATGCATGGATCATCACCAAGGATCCATACAAAGAGCCTACTGAAGTTGACACCAGAAAATGGTCTGTTGATGACAAGAAGAAAGCCAACCTCAATGCCAAAGCCATGAACGCACTATTCTGTGCTGTAACAGGTAATGAGTTCAATCGTGTCTTCCAATGTGAGACGACACATCATATCTGGCATACTCTTCAGGTAAGTTATGAAGGAACCGAGAAGGTTTGAATCTCGAATTAACGTTTTACATTCTAAATTTGAATATTTTAAGATGGAAGAAGGAGATAGTATTACCAAGGTGAATACACGTTTTACTGACATAACAAATGAGCTTGCAAGTCTATGCAAGAAGTTACCTGAGCATGATCACGTAATAAGAAATTGAGATCGCTCAGACCCGAATGGAAAGGGAAGACGACGGCCATTTGAGATGTTCATAACGTAAGAGACCTCGTCGTTGAATAATTGATGGGAAATCTTATGGCATATGAGATTGAGCTTGAGGAAGACAAGAAGATAGCGGAGAAACCAAAGTAAAAGAACCTAGCATTCAACGTCAACGATGAAGACTCTAACTTTATCGACACAGAAGATCATATTGCCTTCATCTCAAAGAACTTCAAAGACTTCATGACAAGTAAGTATGGTAGAAGATATTTTCTTTCTACTAGTAAAATTATTTGCTTTGGTTGCAGCAAACCAGAACATGTAAAAAGAGACTGTCCGTTGGAGAAGAACAACAGAGACACAAAAGACTGTGGCAAAAGAAGCGAGAACAATGAATGAAAGAATGATAAATGAAACAAGACTCTACGACCAAGGAAGGAAGCATATGCAGTCTTCGATCAAAGTGATGATTCTACCTCCGACAAATCATCACTATATGACAAAGAAGAGAGAAGGGAAACTACTCATAGGTGTTTCCTAGCATCCACGTCATCACAAGTCAGTTCATTGCATGATTCATCATTTAGTGAAGATGATTCATCATCAAGTGATAATGAAGACATGGATTATGGAGGAGCATATACGGAGCTTTGCTCCATGCATGAAAAGCTCATTAAAGAACATAAAAAGACTGAGATTAGTTAAGAAGAATGCAAAAGATAAATAGGAACTTCTTAAAGAAAATATTGCATTAAAAGAAAAGAATGAACTGTTAGAAAAAGACATGCATTCTATGAAAGAGAAAATTGAGGATTTGGATTCTCGAGTCTATTAAAGACAAATATGATTCTACGATGAAGATTGTCAAAAACTTCAATAAATGGAAAAGAAAGTTTGATAGTTTAATAAATAGTCAAAAAGCATCATCTAGCAAAGCCGGACTTGGTTATGATTCTAATCATGCCAAAAAACGGATTAAGCATACAAGGATGCATCATGTTAACCCAAATATTTTGAGCATATGGGTTCCCAAGAATTTAACGGATCAAAAGCGACAAAGGTACGCAATCGATTTTGTTTAAAAAGTTCATTTAAATAAAAGTTACAAGTATACCTCTATTGAAGGAACTAAACTGTATGGGTTTGGTTTCCTAAAGGCTAACCCCTTTGGACTCAATGCATAAAGAGTACCACAAACGATCATATATTTCAGGTACTCTAAACCAAGGAGGAGGAACACAAATCATATCAACGCTTTGCGAGAAGAATAAAATCGTTTCGCAAAAAAAACTTAATCATATGAATGGTTAGATATTTGTTTAAATTTTTTTTGCTTTGTATGAATGCTTACATATGTTTCTCGTGAAGGATTTTGGTCAAACACTCAAACCAACGTGTCAAAAATCCCTCAGGATAAGAAAACTACTCAACCCAGGAGGGTGTCGATTACCATCTCAGGGAGTTGACTACCAGAGTTCTGAGCCGAAATCTGAGTTTGATTGCTTCATTTTTTGACTAACTCCTATTGGGTTTTGTTGAGCCTTTTGGGTTCATAACCAAGTAATGATTTTAACCCACTAAAGTGAATTGATCCTAGCCCTTCACACTCATGATCCAAAGGCTATTATTCATCACTTCCTTTCATCTCAAAATTTCAAAACCCCTCAAACCAAGCCCTAGGTAGCCGACTACCCCCATTGAGTTCATCCCCTTGAAATTTTTGTGGTTCTTGCTCTCTCTTCCTAGGAGCTCTCATTCTATCATCTTCCTTCTACGAAAACCTCAATAGTAAGGTATAGTCTTTATTCACTCTCTTGATTTCTTCATTTTATTTCTTTGAAATTTTCTATATCATCTTCAAATATTTCAGTTTTACTATCAATATGCCTATTAAGAAAGTAGTTGCTGGAAAGAGGAGGAAGATCAATGAATCTTCTCTAAGTGAAAGAGAAACAATTGAACCATATCTCTTCAAGTCTACTAACTATAATAAGTTTATCAACATAACCAAAAGACTAATTCTCCATGAGAGATTTGTTAAAATTGAGGATGTAGAGAACTATGGAATTGATAGTATCCTGGAAGTCCAAAATTTGTCAAATCTGTTTTCCTCGAATAACATGTAGTACTGCTATCCAAGACTTATTCATTTATTCTATGCAAACATGGACCCCGATCTTGCTAAATCTCGTTTCATTACTAAAGTTCTTGACAACAAACTTGCAATCACTGTCAAATCCTTAGGTCAAGCTCTAGGGATTCCCTTTACATGGACGATGTTAGATGAGATCGAAATGATCGATGGCAATGTGTTGGATAAAATGTACTTTCCCGAAAAAAAATTTCCTCACTAAATTACCTGTTAGTGATCTTCGCTACCCTGGCAGAATTTTGGCAAATATTTTATCATACATTATTACCCAAAAGTCTGTCAGTCACTCTGTTTTGTCTTAAAAGCAAGCTGAGTGTATTTACGCTATGCTTGGTAATATCAAAGTTAACTGGGCCAAAATTATCATGGACTTAATTCTTCAATCTGATGCTTCTTCTAGACTCATCTCCTTTAGCTCATGGTCACTTCTTAACCATTCTCTTTAATGCGCATGACATTCCATTGGATAATGAGTCTGAGGTTCTGGAACCCGCTCTTATGTTTGATGCTCGTGCACTTGGCCGAGAATGGGTCTTCATCGAGACCTCGATCAAAACATTCCAGAAGAGGAGCTAGTTGGTGAAACTAGCTCCACCTCGGAGAAAAGGAAAGGTAAGAAACATGTTGTTGTTGATTCAGATGAAGAAGAGGAAGAAAGTGAAGGAGAAGAAGAAGCGCCACCGGAGGAAGTGCCTGATTACATCATTGAGCTTCAAGGCATGCTCTTAAAGAAAATTGAGAATCTAAAGATTTCTCAAGATAGAGGCTTTGAAGAGCTAAACCAAAAGGTAGCAAATTTGAAGGATTTTGTGGCTAAAAACAACGAGATGACCGAGAAGACACTTGCAATGATCCTTGATGAGATCAAGGAGCCAAAGAAGGAGAAGAAGAATGGTGGTTCTTCTTAAGTATCTTGGTTTAATTTTAAACAATGCTTTTTTAAACAATGACTTGGTTTTGTAATACTTTTACTATGGTGTGATGGATTCGGACTTGTGGTATCAACTCTAGTAGTTGATGCAATGCTTGTGATTATCCTATGGCATGTTTTAAACATTGATATATCTCTTATGAAATTTTCATATCATAATATATATCTTGAACTACTAACTCTTTTTGCAGATATATTTGGTTGAATTTTTTTCTCCAACACATAATAAAATGATTGGATTGATTGTTGAATTTGCTTGATCATTAATTATATTCAATATATTGTGATACTATCATAATTGTCATTCTTTTTTATTGATGACAAGGGGGAGAAAATTGGTAAATGCAAAACATGAAAATGAATAATTGCTATTGCTAACCGGCTTTGATACAGGGGGAGTATGAGTATATCACACCTCATCTAAGTAGTGGGAGTAAGTTATCTTACTTGTTCTTTTATTATGCTATTATTCATTTTATTTTTCATTTGGGTGTCATCATCAAAAAGGGGGAGAGTGATTGGAAATCGAATCCCACCCCTACGTAGTTTTTGATGATGAGCGCACCAAATGATGTTAGTGTACTAATGAAACTATCGAAAGTGTGCAGGTTGTGCGATCAATAATATACGCTTTACGCATACTCCAAAGAATCTCAACCACACTCAGAAGATGACGACAATTTGATAGCTCTACGTCAAGCATAAGTGAAGCTCAATGATGAAGCTCATTGAACGTGATCAAGCTTAATCAAAGAGGAGCTCAAATTCAAAATGAAGTGTGTATCTACATCAATATCTGATCGGCTTCAAAAGTCTTCATTTAAGTCTAAGTATGTGAGTTGGTATTTTAAGAATATGTTAAAGCAAAGTTTTATTGCACACACAAAACATTTTCAAAACAAAGTTTTTCAAACTAGTTTTTAAACTCGTTGAGAGCATAGCTATTTGATTTAACTTTGTAGTCAATCTCCAAACACCCAGGAGTGGATTACTTATCCTTTAGCTGAGTTTCAGTGAAAAATATGCTCTTGGAGTTGACTACCAAAGGAGTGAGTCGACTACCAGTTGTGAGCAGAATTTTCAATGAAAACTCGCTGGGAGTCGACTATCTCCCTTGGGAGTCGACTACCAGCTAAGTTTTTGACTTCCTGATTTCACTCCCTTGATTCTCTCGTTTCCTTGATTGATGGGCTGAAGTCAAATGTTTTTTGAATTTCAAATTTATTCTTGAAACTCTATAAATAGAGCCTCTTGAGAACATTTCTAAATACCCAATTCTCTATTATCTTTTGAGCTAAATCTATACTCTTGAAATTCTCAATCGATCTCAATTGCTCTCATCGTCGTAGCCAAATTTTGGTTCTAATTTTTTGATCTTACTTTTTAGCTGAAATTCTTTTGTGATCTATTTTTATTTTTTTGGCTATTGAAAATCATTTTTCAAAATCCTTACTTTTGATTTAATATTCTTTAAGGATTTTTGAAAACAAAAGCATCTAGATCACAACGAATTTAATTATATTCTTTGTGTGATCTAAGATCTTATAAAATTCTTTTAAGCCACGTAAGCACATTTGCAATATTATCTTAGCTATAGAATTTTGTTGGGTGTAAACCAATCTCCTCCAAATATTTTGTGAATTGGATCTTGTTTTTATTTGGATTCTCTTTGTGATAAGGGTTGTGAAAATCCTAGTCAAGGCTAGGTTGTTGGAAATCCTGGTATGGATACTAGGTCGCCGGAAATGCTAACGAGTGAATTTAGGTAATTGTATTAGTAAGGCAATAGTGGATTGAATCTTGTACCAGATTGGTCAGGGACTGGACGTACCCAGGTTGTGGAGAAATTAGGATAAAAATCTCGTGTATCTGCGTGCTTTGTACGTCTATTTATTTATTTGTGCAAGAAATTTATTTGTTGTTAATATATCATCTTTGTAACCCTTTATTTATATATTGCAAAGTTCATCTTTTTATTTCCGCTGTATAAATATCTCTCTGATTGTAATCCGTGTAATTAATCTCTTTATTTGTTTAAGATTATCTTGTTGATTAAGAACCAAGCGTAGATCACTCTACTTGGTTTCTTAGGTAACATTGGAAGGGAGTTATTGTGTTATAATTATTAAACGAAAAAGTTTTATAATTTATACAACAGTATTCAACCCCCCTTCTAGTGTTGTTTGCCATCCACAGGATCCAACATTCTTCTCCTTGAAGACCCCATCAATCCTCAAGCTTTCTTCTTCCATACCTTAAGCTCCAATGGTGGATGTCAATAGGGGGATTGAATTAAGGAGATGAAGGTGGAGATGGTGGTGGAGTGGGAGGTGCAAAGGGGGGATAGGGGAGAGAGAAGAGGGGATGAGAACTTGAATTTTTCTTCATCTTCTTCCTTTACCCAATTTATTCTCTTTTATTCATCCCCCCATCCTTTTCATCCCTCAATTCCCTCTTAACTTGCCAAATGGAGAGAGTTAAGGTGAAAATCAAAGAGGTGATGACACCTCTTAGGCTAGGCGTCCCCATTAGGAAATTTAGGGATTTATATTTTCTAATAAATAGAAATACTGCACTAAAATACAATTATTCACCAAATACCAAGTATACCATCTGTTTCAGAGTGTTTTCTCACTACAGAAGCGTTGACCGTGGACTGCCCGGTCAACGTGGTCAAGGGGCCGGTTTGGGTCCCTTGGGTGCGTCGAGCCCGTGCAGACGCGACACGAATCGGAGTTCAGACGACGTGGAGCACGTCAGCTGGGCCGGGTCTGGATCCTCGGCCTCGGACGGTCGGACGACGAGGGGAAGCCTCGGCACCTTGTCTTGATGCGCGGTCGATGCGGAGCGGAGGGGGAGCCTCGGCTCGGATGGATGCGCTCGGCCTCGGTCGGTCGAACGACGAGGGGTAGCCTCGGTCGTCTCGTTTGGGTGCGCGGTCGGCATGGAGCGGAGGGGAAGCCTCGGCTCGTGGATCTGATGTCCTCCTGAACATACGAGAACACTCGTCAGGGGGGCCGGACCTTGGTTCCGGCCAAATCCCCTCCGATGCCTAAGTCAGATGACGATCTGAAAGAGGAGGCTCGGCGGGGACGGTTCGACTCGAGAGGAGATCGGAACGACGTCCTCCAGCGCGAGCGGGGGGAAGGAGATGAGATGGGGGAACTAGGTCGTTGATGGAGTACCTTAGGTTTCGTTACCTGAGATGCGGTCCCTTGTTCAGTCGTCCTCCCTGTCTTTTATAGGCCTCTCGTCGCGATTACCCATGACTCACGTCCCTCGTCCGCCCCCGATCGTGCCCCCTCAATCCGACTCCCCATCGCCGCTCCCTGCGCCATGCCAGCACCTCCCCATAACGGCCATTAAGTGGTAGCGGGCCTGGGGGAACGGTTATCGCTGGAGTGGGCGAGTGACTCGCGCGTTTTCGGGGTCGGGTCGGATCGCCGTTCGGGAGTCCTCTAGGGGGCCTTGTCGGGCGGGCCTGATCTCGCAGACGGGCTTCGTTTGGTGGGCTTGGACCTCCCATGATTTTGTGTAGTAGGCTGCGCCTTTGGGCCCATGCTGTTGGGCCTCCGCAAAATAGACGTATCAATTGCCCCCATCGGTTGGGCCGATCGGCCTTGGCCGGTTCGGTTCGGCCGATGTGACTCCTGGGGTTCCGATTGGCGCGTCAGTCAAGGCGCGGTCATAAATGAAGGTTATGATGAGGCGGATCGATAGGACTTCCCTTGGCGCCGAATTCGAAACGCCGCCGGCTCTTTGAGGCTTGCCACGCGTTCATGTCAGGCGTTTCGAATTCGCCCCTGGGTCTTGTATATAAGTGCCCCGGCTGCGTTGATCCCAACTTCTTCCTCGCTCTTCCCTCTGTTCTGGGCTTTCCACAAACTCAGAGTCTCCCGCCGCCTTCGTTTCCTTGTCTTCTCCAAATAAACAAAAAGCTAACTCCTTTCCCATCTTCATATTATGGCCGCTCTTTGGATAGGTGGCTCTGGCCAAGGGGCGAGGGATCCTCCTGAGTCCAGGCAGGGCGGGCTCCGATCTGTGGGATCCGGTTCCTCCTCAGGGAGCCGTCCCCTCCGAGATAAAGGGAAGGGGAAGCTCTTCCCAGACTATGCTGGCGATGATGTGGTGTCGGCTGCCGTGCGGCTTAATGTACCTCCGGTTGTCCTCAGAACACCGTCGAGGACTTCTTTTCTGGCGGCTGCGGAGATTCGGGGAAAGTACCTCTGTCACCCGTATGATGTTCGAGTCCCTTTCATCGACGAGCGGATCTGTCTTCCGAGGAGCAATGAAGTCGGCGTTTACGTCGAGATGTTCCGTCTGGGTCTTCGTTTCCCGCTCAATCCCTTCTTTATCCAAGTCATGGAGTACCTCATGGTGTCCCTTTGCCAGTTCACCCCCTGCTCAGTTGCGGTTCTGACGGGCTTTGTGATGCTCTGCTGTACTCGCGGTCTGGAGCCATCTCTTCCCCATCTCTTCTATTTTTATCAGATCCAGACGGTTGGTCTAGGGTCATGGCTACACCTCCGTGCCCGCGCGGGGAGGGAATGCCTGATCGGGCTACCCCACTGGGTGGGGGATTGGAGCTCGGATTGCGTCTTCGTAGTCTTCCTTGAGGATGCTCAGATTTTGACAGGTTGGGGTGGATCAGGTCGGCCTGGCCAAACGCTAACCCTCTCCGAGGCTGATCGGGCGGCCGTCGCGCTGCTGTCGGCCGTCCCTTTGGAGGCGAAGTCTATCTGGCCTTTGCTGGACGACCTACTCCTGAAGGCCGTCTTGTGGTCTCCGGGTAGGCCGCTTTTCTAGTCCTGGATTGCCCCGTGGCTTACCCTGATTTCGGTTTCGTTTGCAGGAATGGCTGGTCGCGAGTTCACCTGCAACGTCGATGAGCTGATCTGACGAGGAGCCGCTCAGAGCCGAGGCAGCACCTCGGGAAAGGCGCCTCGGCGGACCGTCGAGGAGGAGGTGCGTCGAGCCGAGCCCACCATGGGCAAGGTGGCGGCCGCGTCTCCCGTCTCTACTTCTGGTAGTCCCCTCCCCAGGGAGGTCGCAAGAGCCGGATCCGTCCCACCGGCCCAGGTGGTGGGGGTGATGATGGGTCCGGCGTAGCTCTTCTTGTGCCTGGCGTGCCCCCTCTTGTCTTCGAGGGTGGAGGCGGCACAGGGCAGAAGCGCTCCCCTTCGGCGTCTGCCGAGCCTCGTGGAGGGAAGAGGAGGAAGGAAGGCGTGGATTCCCTTAGTCCGGTGCACTCCGTGCCCCCGGCGGTGGCCGCCGATGATCTTCCAGTGACCCTGACGACCACCCCCGTCGCCGCGGCCTCGCCTTCATTACCGGGAATCGGGGCCCTGTTGGCGAGCTGCTCGGCCTCCCTCGAGGTCACCCCTGGGGACTCGGTGTTTGTCGACCGAGCCTTGGCTCAGCAATTGGCCGAGGGCTCCGTTCTCCCCAGGGACCGTGGTCTCCTCGAGAGGGTCCCCGCCGACAAGGTGTCAGACATCTTGGTCTGGATCCTTCAGCATGTCTGGCTATCCCGCTGTCCATTTCTTTCCTTCGCTTTCCTCGTGGCTCATGTCTTGTCGTTCAGGGTTCAACACTCGCTGTCGAGTCGCAGCGTCGAGCTGTCCGTTTGAGGGAGCTGGAGGAGTCCTCCGCAAAGGCCCACGAGCGGGCTGGGGCGGCGGAGGTAGCTGCGGTGGCGGCCCAGATGGAGTCTCGGCAACTCAAGCTCCGGGTGGCTGAGCTAGAGGGACGAGTGGACGACCTCCAGGGAAAGTTGGAGGACGCTCGGCGGTCGGCCGAGGAAGCGGCGGAGTCGTTCCGCCTGGAGAGGGAGGAGTTTCAGAGGGAACTGTCGGATCGGCGTCAGGTGGCGCGGTTTGCGGATGAGGTGGAGAGGGGCGTCGTCGGGACTCTGGGGGAAGGGATCTGCGAGGTCCTCAGGGAGGCCTTCGGCAAGTATGAAGACCTTATCGGCCCCCGGATCGTCGAGGTCATCCAGTCCTCCTTCCGGGATTGCGCGGAGCGCGTCTGGCAAGCCCCTCCGCTTGCCGATCCCCTTCGCTCCGAGCAGGGCGAGGCGCTCGAGGATGCGTCCTCCCGATCCCGGGTCCCCTAGGTCGTCCTTCCCGGCCTGTCATCCTTGTTTTTATCCTCAAATTTTTTAGCATCCGCTTCGCTTTGGCCTGGTCTACTTGAAATGGATCCCTGACCTCGCAATATCCATTGGCTTCTTTACCGGTTCTTTGCTTCGGAGCAAACGATTGCTGATTGCAAGGATGTTCGTTTAAGCCAGCAACTTTGTGTTCTTGGTCGACAAGTTTTGCTCTGCCGGTGTTACCCTAGTTTTCGTAGGTGACGAATTTTGTTGTCCGCCGAGAGCGGATTATTTGTTAGGAGGTTTCTCCACTTCGATTTCCTGTAAATAAGACACACTTTTGTACCTTAGTTAATTGTTGGAAATGAAATTGACTTACTTGAATTTCCCACGCATTTTTCTTTGCTGCTGCGACCTCGGCTCCTCTGCTGATGGTGGTCGCTCGCCTCCTTTCTCCGGGAGGTCGCCCCTTGCCCCTCGAGTGGGCAAGTCGGTTGACGTCCTTAATGGCTGGGGGGCTGCCCCCAGTCTTATGAGCAACGGAGTCGGTCAGCGAGGGCGAAGTTCCTCGGCTTAGGACCGGTCGGCGTCTGCGCTGGCTGGGGGAATTGCCCCCAGACTCACGAGCGATGCAGTTGGTCAGCGAGGGTGAAGTTCCTCGGCTTAGGACCGGTCGGTGTCTGCGCTGGCTGGGGGAATTGACCTCGGACTTACGAGCGATGGAGTCGGTCAGCGAAGGCGAAGCTCCTCGGCTTAGGACCGGTCGGCATCTGCGCTGGCTGGGGGGATTGCCCCCAGACTTACGAGCGGTGGAGTCGGTCAGCGAGGGTGAAGCTCCTCGGCTTAGGACCGGTCGGTGTCTGTGCTGGCTGGGGGGATTGCCCCCAGACTTACGAGCGGTGGAGTCGGTCAGCGAGGGCGAAGCTCCTCAGCTTATGACCGGTCGGCGTCTGCACTGGCTGGGGGAATTGCCCCCAGACTTACGAGCGATGGAGTCGGTCAGTGAGGGTGAAGATCCTCGGCTTAGGACCGGTTTTGATTGACCCCCCGTCCGGTGAGGTGGCGGTCTTCACTCTTATGCACCCTTAGCGAAATGTTGATTCCGTCGGAGATGAAGAAAAGGTAAATGGAATGCATTTGTACTCTTAAAGGTCCTATTGGACTAGTACATTTGGAGGAAAAAAGAAATAAAGCTAGACGGAGGGATGTAAACCTAGATAATCTCCTCCTGACTAGGCTGCGACTGGGGGGAGGGGCCTCGCCTGCTCACTCTATGATGCGGAGGGGTCCTTGGACGGTGTTGACCTTCTTCCCTTTGTCCGGCTGCATGGAGGTTCCTTCTCCGTGGGCCGGCTCATTGGCTAAGTTCCTTGTGTGCCCTCGGCTCATCAACTTCTCAATGTCCTTCTTTAGGTGCCAGCAGTCTTCAGTGTCGTGGCCGTTGTCCTTGTGGTATTTGCAATACTTTTCCCCATTTCCCCCCCCCCCCCCTCTGTTTGTCTTCGGTGGGGGGGGCGATCAGCGCGCTCTTCCTTCTGCACTTGAGCGAGGACGTCGTCTGGGGTGGCGTCCCTCGTATCCTCTCTCCGCTGCCTGTTTCTCGCCCTCTTCTCTGTCCGGTACCCTTCGGGGCTGCGGCGCTCGCTATCGCCGCGTTTGCTCCCTCGTCTGGCCTTTCCTGCCTTGATGGCCAAGGTCTCCTCGGTCAACATGAAGCGCTCGGCCCTCGCCATGATCCCAGGGAGGTCTTTCAGGGGATCATTATGCAGGGATTTCTTCAAGCCTCTATGACGCAGCCCTTTCTTTTGGGCCGTTTGGACAACGAGGTCGGGAGGGCTATTTACGTTCAGCCGTTCCACGTTGAAGAGGCGCATAAATTGTCGGAGCGGCTCGGTCGGGCCCTGCACTATGTTAAACAAATGTTCAGCATCAGGCATTACCTGTCGCCCTGCCATGAACTGTTTGCAGAACAGCTGGGTGAGTTCCTCGAAGCTGTCAATGGAGCGTCTGGGTAGTCTACGGTACCAAGTTCTCGCTGCTCCCCTGAGGGTCGAATAAAAGCCCCTGCAGAGCAGGGTATCATCGGCTCCCTGGAAGGACATGTCCCCCTCGTAGTCCATCACGTGGTTCCCTGGATCTCCTATCCCGTCGTACTTCCCCAGTGCTGGGATCTTGAATCGAGAGGGGACCCGCGCGTCGGTTATTCTCCGCGACAGGGGGCACCGGTCTCCGTGGATGCCTCCGGGGGTCCGACACCCGCCTACCTCAGGCTCGTTCGGTTGTGGAGGTGGCACAGGCGCTGGCTGGGCCGGCTCCACGGCCCTCGCCACACTGGGGGTGGGGCTGACCCGGTGTTCCCGGCTCCTCCCGCGGGAGCTTTCGCTTCGTCGTGATCGGTCCCTCGAGTGGTGCCGATCGCTTCTTCTGCGGTGGGGTGATCGTGGCCGACGAAACGACGCGGTCACCGATTCGTCCCTTGTGCATTCGGTTCCCCTCTGGCTCCTTTCGCGATAAGGGGATGAGGCGCGTGATCTCGCCTGGTGGAAGCCGGGTAGTGTGAACCGACGCTCCGTGTTCGGTCTTCGGTTTCCATGGTCATCGACCACAGCGGATCGTAGGAGCGGGGGCCCCCTTCCCAACGATGGCCGTCGCCCAACACGTCTCCGTTGGCTGGCGCGGCGCCGATGAGCTGCTGTACCGTCGCGACCAACGTCTGGATGTTCGCGTTGGTCTCTTGGGCCAGGACGCGGAGCTGCCCCTGCGTGGCCAGCTCGGACCCGCCAGTCTCTTCGACTGTGGGGGCGGGGTGATTGCCGTCGGGTGCGCCCTCAAGGTTGCTGTTGGGTGCGCCATTCCCCTCATCCGGGATGGGGGGCATGCGTCTCTTCCCGTTGCAGGAGCGTGCCATTGCAAGTGCGGTTTGTTTCTTCATGGGATAGTTCGTTCCTACAGACGGCGCCAGATGTTTCAGAGTGTTTTCTCACTACAGAAGCGTTGACCGTGGACTGCCCGGTCAACGTGGTCAAGGGGCCGGTTTGGGTCCCTTGGGTGCGTCGAGCCCGTGTAGACGCGACACGAATCGGAGTTACAGACGACGTGGAGCACGTCAGCTGGGCCGGGTCTGGATCCTCAGCCTCGGACGGTCGGACGACGAGGGGAAGCCTCGGCGCCTTGTCTTGATGCGCGGCCGATGCAGAGCGGAGGGGGAGCCTCGGCTCGGATGGATGCGCTCGGCCTCGGTCGGTCGGACGACGAGGGGTAGCCTCGGTCGTCTCGTCTGGGTGCGCGGTCGGCGTGGAGCGGAGGGGAAGCCTCGGCTCGTGGATCTGACGTCCTCCTGAATAGACGAGAACACTCGTCAGGGGGCCGAACCTTGGTTCCGGCCAAATCCCCTCCGATGCCTAAGTCAGATGACGATCTGAAAGAGGAGGCTCGGCGGGGACGGTTCGACTCAAGAGGAGATCGGAACGACGTCCTCCGACGCGAGCCGGGGGAAGGAGATGAGATGGGGGAACTAGGTCGTTGATGGAGTACCTTAGATTTCGTTACATGAGATGCGGTCCCTTGTTCAGTCGTCCTCCCTGTCTTTTATAGGCCTCTCGTCGCGATTACCCATGACTCACGTCCCTCGTCCGCCCCCGATCGTGCCCCCTCAATCGGCCTCCCCATCGCCGCTCCCTGCGCCATGCCAGCACCTCCCCATAACGGCCATTAAGTGGTAGCGGGCCTGGGGGAACGGTTATCGCTGGAGTGGGCGAGTGACTCGCGCGTTTTCGGGGTCGGGTCGGATCGCCGTTCGGGAGTCCTCTAGGGGGCCTTGTCGGGCGGGCCTGATCTCGCAGACGGGCTTCGTTTGGTGGGCTTGGACCTCCCATGATTTCGCGTAGTAGGCTGCGCCTTTGGGCCCATGCTGTTGGGCCTCCGTAAAATAGACGTATCAATCCATCTAAATACTCATCCATTTAATCCAAATGATGTTTAAAAAATTCTTTAAAATAATTTGGTCATTAGAAAATTATGTAAAATTTATAAAAATACCCAAAAATTTCACACGTACAAATACAAACAATTTACCAGTATATACGAAAACAGGTATTACATTCTACCCACCTTAAAAACAAAGTCTGTCCTCGGACATTCTAAAAGTTAAGGGTCTAACCGAAGGCTAAATGGATCTAAGGGTCGTATTTGTACACGAGCCACCTAGATGAATGTCCCAGCTGGTTGAGTATGTCAAATTCTCAGTATGTACTCGTGTTGATTCCTTATAAGGGGTGGCTGCTTCCATTGAGAATAAAGGGCTCCAATGCTCCTGGAGATTTTCTGATAGTGTTTTGATTAGTTTTGGGATTTTCAGTTGTGTTTTACTATAAGGCACTAATAATATTTGTACTGTTATGAATGAGGGAGGCCTTGGCCTCCCCTCATCTTTATCCCCACATTACTCCCCATCAAGCTTACTAATTGGGACCTTTGGTATCACATGTCCCTTGGCATTCTACTATTATGAATAAATAGAAAACCATGGCTTTGTGCAATGGTTACTCATTCTCTTGATTTCCAACACATTATCAGCACTTTAGCTCTCAATTTTCTTGAGCTTCTCCTGATATTAATCCCCTCAAATTATCCTCGTCGCACGAATTCGCTCTAGAGAAAATTTTTGAGGCATGAAAATTTTTCATCTTCTCCACAAAATTTCCATCTTGCGAAGGAATCTTGTTTGTTACAACAAAGTTGCGACGAACCTGCAAGGCGTTACTGTAGCGGGGATTTTATCTTTTCTACGGATTATATTGGTTCTTCCCTAGATCACTGATCTAGAGGTAAATTCCTTGGCTCGTAGATAATAGGATTATGCAAAATAGTATACATCTAAAAAATCAAGAACATACACCTCTTTAATTGGAAAAAAAAATCTTTTAGCCCAACCATTTGATTTTTTTGTGTACTTGATCTGTTTGTACGATCTAATGATCTAGAGTAATTAATCTGGGAAATTTGCGACAAATTTTCAGAACAATACAATACTTTGCCTCATGAAATTATTCATTACGTATGCATCTCCATATGAAACATCACAAGGCACTGGCAAATGTATAGCCTATGCAAAATCTTTATTGGTCTTAAATTTGTGAGATCGGATCACAGGAAATTTACCAAGCACTATAGGTGGCGATATATCTGCCGATGGCAGTCAGATGCTCTCCTTGATGTGCGACTCTCATTTATGGAAATCAGAGTAAAAATGGTGTTGCGTAATCATTTTGAGCATGAAATTTTGTATTACGTGAGTTTTGCCCCCATGCTTGGATTGTATGGTGGCCTCTGCTGTGCCACTGAATTTTTTGAACAGTGTTGTACGTACAAATTATCAAATGCCAATGAATTTGATAATTTGTACAAATTAGCCTATTCATAACATGAATTTTTTACCTGATGTATGTACGATAATTTGTTACCAGATGTACAAATTAGCCTATTTATATGAATTCTCTGATAATTTGTGTAACGACCAGTTTTTTTTGTCGTTACGTCATATCAGTATTCTCTCGTGTATTATTTTCTTTTTCCGTATCCGTTATTCTGTCCCCGTACCGTACCCACTTCTAACTCTTATATGTTAGCTATTATTATCATCATTTTAAACTGCTAAGTTGAATCCTTCATAATAATTATTTTGAAAATATCTTTTCTTATAATTAGTTTAACTTTTCTAATTTTAAAATCAAATTTCAAATTCCTAACTTTTAAATTCAAATTTTAAATCTTTTTTTAAACTTCTAAAATTCAAATGAAAACCTTCCTAGTAAAACCTATTAATTTCCCTTCAAAGCTTTCTTTTTAGACCCTTTAAACCCCAAATTAATTAGCTCTAATTTTCCCTTATTAATGCTATTGATAAGAATTCAAATTACTTCCTAATTTTCTCGTTTCTTTCCATATTCTCCCAAGCTTTAAACCTTTTAATTGCAATTATAGGAGTTTTGAATTCAAACCTTAAATTAGTTGCCATATAAATTTAGGAGACTTTTTACACCTTTAAATAACAATAAATCTTATTTTTAATTATGATTACTTCTTTCCTTTTCTTTCCCGCATTATACCCTCTTAATATCAATTAGGTCCTTGCTTCTTTCCATGTTCTCATAAGTTTTTAAATCTTTCATTTGAATTAAATCCTCCCATTATTATTATTAAATCCCAATTCATTTCCAGACTCACAGCTGCCTATAATAATTGGGTTTCCTATTGTTTTCGTTCGCACCCAAGACTTTTTCACACACATAACTTCTCTATTTTTATTAGAATTTAAAGCCCAATTCATAGCCTGTACAAAAAGGGCAACTGTGCTTTTTCCTCTCAAAACTCAAACCTAATACTCCCCAGGCCGCACTCACGCCCCCTCTTCTTCTCTTCTAAACCAAGGCCTTTCTTACATTAATTTAAAACCCAAACCACCTACTTAGGCCTCCCTCCTTTCCCCATCTCGCGGCCTCACCCTCGCTCACTGCCCGGCAAAGCTCGCAAGCAGGCGCTGCTCGCCCAGGCATCTCGCGAACCCAGCTCCACGTCGCGCGGCCTCCTCCGTGCGATCTCCTCGCCATCACATAGACCGCGCCTCCGCCCTCCTCCTGTCACCGGCAACACAAGCCCAAAGCTGTCGTTCGCTTCGTCCCACCCTCAAACACTGACGAGCTCGCCACCCTCCGACAGAGCAATCTGCACCCCCTCACAGTGCTCAGCCCTTCCCCTCTCCGACGGCCTCTTCTCACCAACCCCCGGTCTCCACCGCAAGCCACCGCCATCTCCCCTATTCCCGCCTCAAAACAGGGCCTCACCCCCACTCGGCCTCTCGACCTTCTGCATCCTCTTCCCAGCATTGCCGCGAATCACCCCCGAGCTCGCTACCCATCGGAGCTGCTGCCGCAATGACCCCGACGACAGCGCCACCGTTCCTTAGCCGCGCACACCTCTAAGCCCGTCCCAAGTCGCCGTCTTCGTTCACCTCCCTGTTGTCGTCCGATCTCCGAGCAACCCAGCCCTCCCCGAGCCTCGCAAGACCGCAGCGGCATCCTCACCTTCCTCCGGTGAAGCCCACGGCCGCCAAGCCGCCCTCTCTCCGTACACCCTCGTCGAGCACCATGCAACCCAACAGCTGAAGCAGGGTAATTGCCTGCATGTGGGGTTTTACGAATCAGCTTAATATAATCAATGGTAATAATACACTATGGTTTATTATATGCATGCTAGCAGTTTTATGGGTATACTACAGTACGTCCATTTTACGCACCTACCAGCATATGTAAATAACTTAGTGGTCTATTAAATATTAGTGGTATATGTCTGTAACTTATATATGTGTGTAATATGCAGTAAATTAGTGTTAACGTAACTTAATGTTAGATTCATCATCGCAGAATAAACCATGTCTTTTCCGTGATCGGCTGCACATTCAGAATCGCATAGCATCAGGCAATTATTTTATCGTGTACTAAACTTAAGAAGTAACGCACGTCTTTGGTACTGCCTAGTAACGACTTCTTATAAATACGCTGCTTAAGAACATCTGAATTGATTGCAACAGACCCAGTATTATAGTTTAAATGTACTGGTTGAATTGATCTTACTATCAAAGGCTATTTCACAGTGCAATCATATATTGATATCTTATAACGTACATGAAATGCCCCTATACTTGTTGCATCATTATTTGTAAAATGTTCACCTCTAATGAAATGTGATACTGGGCCCTTGGGGCAAACTACAGACTATTGTGCCTTTGGGCAACTACGGACTATTGGGCCTTCGGGCATTACGGATATTGGGCCGCGGGCCATTTACGGAATGTTTGTCATACGGCAAACATTGAACTACAGATTGACTTATGGACACATTGGGTGGGGTAGTCTAGTGTAGTAGAGGCTGGAAAGCTGGATTACACTCTATTGGTGAACTTGACCGACACCTGGCCGGGTCGGTGAGTAGAGAGTCACGGGTAGCTCCCGTTGACTTGGGTGTAATGCTAGTCACCTCCCCCTCGGACACTGGGCTTGTCACTAGATTAAGTACAAGTTGGCACTCTTATTTACTTCTGCTACTATCGTGATTGCATAAACTGTTAACTAAGTTCATATCACGTTTTACTTTGTACATCACAAATGCCGTGCCTTACTTTGTGCATTACAAAAGCCATGTATGCCACTTGTTACTTTATGCACTACACTTGTCATACTCAGTGCTGTACGGACTACACCGTTATACTCATTGCTGTATGCACTACACTTGTTACACTCATTGTTGTATGCACCACACTTGTTATACTCATTGCTGTACACACCACACCCTCTCATGTCCGCTACTTTGCACACTACACTACTCATGTTCACTGCTTTGCACATTACACGTCGTTTGCTCACATGCTCCTTTTGCTGCTATGTAACATCTATTGGAATCATGATGTGTCTCTCCCCTTAAAGCTTTGTAAACCATATTATTATCTTGCCGAGGGTCATTTTATTACTAACGTTTTTAAATCTTGCCGAGCGAACCTCGCTGACGTATATTTCCTTGTCTATCTTGTGAAATATACGTTAGGTTTGAGCAGAGTTCATTTGGAGTTAGAGCAGGAGGACCAAGAGAACCAGGACGCTAATACTGACTGCTGAAGAACGACATTCTTTCGCAGCGCTGCATTAAATCAATATTTATTGTTGTATTCTTTCAGGTGTAATTTTATTTGGTGTAACTGTTTGTTATGGCCATGCTGGGCCTTAATTCTTTGTGTACATGTAATCTGGAAGTCAAAGAAATAATGTCATCGTTTTATTGTTTCGATTGTTCGCGAGCAAGAACCTGCCAAGTAGTCATACACAGACGCTTATTGGGTTGGGGCTTCACCGCTCCAGCCCAAGCGGGCCCGCTCACGTCCTCGCTACCAAGTAATGGGAAACGAGGTGTGACAGGTTTTAGTGGTGGCCCATGCAGGTCATGCTTCTGCGAAATACTCGGAACAATATGGTTGTCATTATTAACTAGACTGTCTGGATAAATTTTGTACGCAAATGTTTACTTTGTTTGTTTGCAGTATGGCAGGAAGACGTAACACTCGACAAGGATCTGGATCTGCTGGAGGCGGAGAGGACGACATCCGCCAGATGCTTGGAGTCATGAGAGAGATGCTGGAGGTTCAGCACCATCTGGTCCAGCAAGGACGTCAGGCTGCACCAACTGCTCCACAACCCCGCTATGAGCCTGGAGCGAAGCAGTTCCGGGAGATGCATCCGAAGAGCTTCTCCGGACGAGAGGCCTGCTAGCAGCCAAAGAATGGCGTCGTAGCACTGAGGATGATTTAGGCCTTGCCCAAATCAATCCGGATGATTGGGTGGAGCTAGCCAGTAAGCAGCTGACAGATAATGCCCGCAGCTGGTGGGATACTGAGGAGGCCAGGCTGCCCAAGCCGATCACTTGGGCTACCTTCTGTCAGAGATTTGACGCTCAGTGTTTTCCTAAGTCTGTGAAGCGAGTGATGGAGAGTCGTTTCATCAACCTGGAGCAGGGCACTATGACAGTTGACGAGTACGAGGCCGAGTTCACTTTGCTGAGCCGATATGCTCCTACTATGGTGGAAGACCCTGAGGATGGTGCACATCGCTTCCTATAGAGCTTGGATCTGGACATCCAGAGTGTGCTGTCCGGGAACACATTTACCACTCATGAACAAGTCCTGGTAGCTGCGAAGAATCATGAGCAAGTCGTAAATCAGAAGAAGGCGCGTCAGGCAGGCAAGCGTCCACAGTAATCACCGAGGAGTGACCTTCGACCGACTCAGACCACCAATTTCAAAAGGCCTACAGCTCCAGTCGACCCCAGATTTACAATGGTATGCCATCATTGTAACCGGGTTGGGCACGTCAAGAAGGATTGTCGTGTACTGTTGAACCAGTGTTTAGCGTGCGGGGCACCTGATCATATTGCAAGGAACTGCCCTAGTCGTGCAAGCAATTCTGCGACCCAACAGGGACTGTCTCTAGCCCTTCAGTGTCAAGTTCCTCAACAGGCCAATCCCGAACATAGTCGGCGCCAAAATTACTCTATGGTCGCTGAGGAAGTTAGGGACGACGTGCTGGTGATGAACGATGACGTTTGATACCCTTACCTATCATCACACTTAATGATTCATATCATGTGCTTATCCCTGCTTGTCTCTTTTTAGATGTATCTTTTGCTTCTACTATCACCCTTCCATCTACCTTACTATTCTAGGTGTTGTTTTGATTGTTTCAATCTTAGACCCTTTTCAATTCAGAAGTTTCATGTCCCTTATATGTCTCTTGCTTCCTTGATACTCTGACCCTTCGTCTAGCAGACTTTTCCTCGTTCGTACCTAACTTAGGAAATTCCGAGGACGGAATTTTTATAAGGTGGGTAGGATGTAACGACCAGTTTTTTTTTGTCGTTACGTCATATCAGTATTCTCTCGTGTATTATTTTCTTTTTCCGTATCCGTTATTCTGTCCCCGTACCGTACCCACTTCTAACTCTTGTATGTTAGCTATTATTATCATCATTTTAAACTGCTAAGTTGAATCCTTCATAATAATTATTTTGAAAATATCTTTTCTTATAATTAGTTTAACTTTTCTAATTTTAAATTCAAATTTCAAATTCCTAACTTTTAAATTCAAATTTTAAATCTTTTTTTAAACTTCTAAAATTCAAATGAAAACCTTCCTAGTAAAACCTATTAATTTCCCTTCAAAGCTTTCTTTTTAGACCCTTTTAAAACCAAATTAATTAGCTCTAATTTTCCCTTATTAATGCTATTGATAAGAATTCAAATTACTTCCTAATTTTCTCGTTTCTTTCCATATTCTCCCAAGCTTTAAACCTTTTAATTGCAATTATAGGAGTTTTGAATTCTAACCTTAAATTAGTTGCCATATAAATTTAGGAGACTTTTTACACCTTTAAATAACAATAAATCTTATTTTTAATTATGATTACTTCTTTCCTTTTCTTTCCCGCATTATACCCTCTTAATATCAATTAGGTCCTTGCTTCTTTCCATGTTCTCATAAGTTTTTAAATCTTTCATTTGAATTAAATCCTCCCATTATTATTATTAAATCCCAATTCATTTCCAGACTCACAGCTACCTATAATAATTGGGTTTCCTATTGTTTTCGTTCGCACCCAAGACTTTTTCACACACATAACTTCTCTATCTTTATTAGAATTTAAAGCCCAATTCATAGCCTGTACAAAAAGGGCAACTATGCTTTTTCCTCTCAAAACCCAAACCTAATACTCCCCAGGCCGCACTCACGCCCCCTCTTCTTCTCTTCTAAACCAAGGCCTTTCTTATATTAATTTAAAACCCAAACCACCTGCTTAGGCCTCCCTCTTTTCCCTATCTCGCGGCCTCACCCTCGCCCACCGCCCGGCGAAGCTCGCAAGCAGGCGCCGCTCGCCCAGGCATCTCACGAACCCAGCTCCACATAACGCGGCCTCCTCCGCGTGATCTCCTCACCATCATGCAGACCGCGCCTCCGCCCTCCTCCTGTCGCCGGCAACACAAGCCCAAAGCCGCCGTTCGCTTCGTCCCACCCTCAAACACCGACGAGCTCGCCACCCTCCGACAGAGCAATCCGCACCCCCTCACAGTGCTCAGCCCTTCCCCTCTCCGACGGCCTCTTCTCACCAACCCCCGATCTCCGCCGCAAGCCACCGCCATCTCCCCTGTTCCCGCCTCAAAACAGGGCCTCTCCCCCACCCGGCCTCTCGACCTTTCGCATCCTCTTCCCAGCACTGCCACGAGTCACCCCCGAGCTCGCCGACCCATCGGAGCTGCTACCGCGATGACCCCGATGACAGTGCCACCGTTCCTTAGCCGCGCACACCTCTAAGCCCGCCCCAAGTCGCCGTCTTCGTTCACCTCCCCGTTGCCGTCCGATCTCCAAGCAACCCAGCCCTCCCTGAGCCTCGTAACGCCGCAGCGGCATCCTCACCTTCCTTCGGTGAAGCCCACGACCGCCAAGCCACCCTCTCTCCGAACACCCTCGTCGAGCACCATGCAACCCAACAGCTGAAGCTGGGTAATTGCCTGCATGTGGGGTTTTACGAATCAGCTTAATATAATCAATGGGTAATAATACACTATGGTTTATTATATGCATGCTAGCAGTTTTATGGGTATACTACAGTACGTCCATTTTACGCACCTACCAGCATATGTAAATAACTTAGTGGTCTATTAAATATTAGTGGTATATGACCGTAACTTATATATGTGTGTAATATGCAGTAAATTAGTGTTAACGTAACTTAATGTTAGATTCATCATCGCAGAATAAACCATGTCTTTTCCGTGATCGGCTGCACATTCAGAATCGCACAGCATCAGGCAATTATTTTATCGTGTACTAAACTTAAGAAGTAATGCACGTCTTTGGTACTGCCTAGTAACGACTTCTTATAAATACGCTTCTTAAGAACATCTGAATTGATTGCAACGGACCCAGTATTATAGTTTAAATGTACCGGTTGAATTGCTCTTACTATCAAAGGCTATTTCACAGTGCAATCATATATTGATATCTTATAACGTACATGAAATGCCCCTATACTTGTTGCATCATTATTTGTAAAATGTTCACCTCTAATGAAATGTGATACTGGGCCCTTGGGGCAAACTACGGACTATTGTGCCTTTGGGCAACTACGGACTATTGGGCCTTCGTGCATGACAGATATTGTGCCACGGGCCATTTACGGAATGTTTGTCATACGTCAAACATTGAACTACGGATTGACTTATGGACACATTGGGTGGGGTAGTCTAGTGTAGTAGAGGCTGGAAAGCTGGATTACACTCTATTGGTGAACTTGACCGACACCTGGCCGGGTCGGTGAGTAGAGAGTCACGGGTAGCTCCCGTTGACTTGGGTGTAATGCTAGTCACCTCCCCCTCGGACACTGGGCTTGTCACTAGATTAAGTACAAGTTGGCACTCTTATTTACTTCTGCTACTATCGTGATTGCATAAACTGTTAACTAAGTTCATATCACGTTTTACTTTGTACATCACAAATGCCGTGCCTTACTTTGTGCATTACAAAAGCCATGTATGCCACTTGTTACTTTATGCACTACACTTGTCATACTCAGTGCTGTACGGACTACACCGTTATACTCATTGTTGTACACACTACACTTGTTACACTCATTGTTGTACGCACCACACTTGTTATACTCATTGCTGTACACACTACACCCTCTCATGTCCGCTACTTTGCACACTACACTACTCATGTTCACTGCTTTGCACATTACACGTCGTTTGCTCACATGCTCCTTTTGCTGCTATGTAACATCTATTGGAATCATGATGTGTCTCTCCCCTTAAAGCTTTGTAAACCATATTATTATCTTCCCTAGGGTCATTTTATTACTAACGTTTTTAAATCTTGCCGAGCGAACCTCGCTGACGTATATTTCCTTGTCTATCTTGTGAAATATACGTTAGGCTTGAGCAGAGTTCATTTGGAGTTAGAGCAGGAGGACCAAGAGAACCAGGACGCTAAGAATGACTGCTGAAGAACGACATTCTTTCGCAGCGCTGCATTAAATCAATATTTATTGTTGTA
The DNA here is from genome assembly GCA_030789695.1 of Scilla litardierei. Taxonomy (NCBI): domain Eukaryota; kingdom Viridiplantae; phylum Streptophyta; class Magnoliopsida; order Asparagales; family Asparagaceae; genus Scilla; species Scilla litardierei. The sequence continues at coordinate 65,957,290 of CM061136.1, forward strand.
TTCTTTCAGGTGTAATTTTATTTGGTGTAACTGTTTGTAATGGCCATGTTGGGCCTTAATTCTTTGTGTACATGTAATCTGGAAGTCAAAGAAATAATGTCATCGTTTTATTGTTTCGATTGTTCGCGAGTAAGAACCTGCCAAGTAGTCATACACAGACGCTTATTGGGTTGGGGCTTCACCGCTCCAGCCCAAGCAGGCCCGCTCACGTCCTCGCTACCAAGTAATGGGAAGCGGGGCGTGACAATTTGTATGTACATACGATAATTTACCAGCTGTACAAATTATCAGATAACATGAATTTTTTTAGCATTGTCGGAGTGACGAGCACCGCCCCCGTCGGGGGGCCGATCGCCCTGTCGGGGTTTCGAGCGCCGCCGTGCGTCAGAGCATCGGCCGATCCGTATGTTTCGAAGCACCAGCAGCAATGAACAGATTGCTTAAATTTGGGCAAAATTCCAAAATTGGGCAAAATTTCCCTTCGAATCAAAAATTGGTATCGGGCCTTCTTTGCGTCATAACGCCCCACCCCCTGTCGGGGGTGGCCACCGCCCCCCTCCCTGTCATAGGGGGGCCTACCCTTGCACGCCTCCCTATCGAGGGGGGCGCCGCCCCTGATTCGCTGCCCCCTCCTGTCGAGGGGGCATACCATGCCGATCGGCATACCATGCCGATCGTGGCCGCCACCCCCTTACGGGGCGGGCCTACAGGCATGGGCCTCCCCTGATGGACCAGAAGACCTGTTATTAACAAAATTTATAATAAATAATTGGGTATTTTTTGGCTAATGGGCCTGCAGCCAGTAGCCTGGCCTGCAAGCTAAATTAATTTAAAATTCAGGAAATACCCTATTAAAACCCTGAAAATTCCAGAAAAATCTGGAAAAATCGAGAAAAATCTGAAAAAAATCCTGGAAAAATCCAGAAAAATCAGGGAAAAACTGGGTGAGGATATTGAGTTTTATTAACTCTTTATAGGGTATTGGACGCATATTAGAAGTTTGTTAATGGATTTGATGTGAAATTCATTATTTATCGCCTTATTTTTAATTGGATAAAAATTTAATTTACGTTTTAATAAATTACATGGATCCTGAGACCGCTCTATCGTTAGGTTAGTTACCTAACCTAACGGGTAATGACGTTTTCCCGTGGTTCAAGTAACTTTTTAACGTAAATTTAATATATTTATCCAATAAAATTGCCCGCGATGTTGAATAATTGTATTGATTATGCCTGTGTGTTTACGTGGTTGATTTTTATATTGCATGTAGCATATATAAACTACGTGGATCTTATAAATAATTCAGTCTTGTGATTTGGGATCGGCCATTATGAGATACACCTTTTTATATTCATCGCTTTCTTTTTCTGTTTCGAGAGTTTTTGTAGTGTGGTTATAATGTAAAATGCCAATGACTGGAGCTCAGCCAAATTGAAGACAGAGATGAAATCTGCTTTATGCTGGGACCCAAACTGGGTTTCCAAGTTGTATTTTTCATTTCTTTTTGTATTTCATTTTTGGACTGTATCGGACATTTTTGGACATTTTGTTTCTAAGGGTATTTAGCCGATCCCCACATGACTGTTTATTTACTTTGCGTGAATGTATTTTTTGCAAATATTAATTCATTTATATTCAATTGCATAGATAAATGGTAAAATTGGCTAGCGTCAATTTCGAAGTCATTGACGCAGCAGGAAAGAATTACCTGAGCTGGCGAGTGGACCTGAAGTTCTACTTGCGTTCAATGGCACTCCTTCACTCAATTTGACCCTTGCTATGGCCGAGACAACTGCTAGCAAATCCCCTGCAGCGGCCCAGCCAGCTGGCAGTTCTATTACCGTTGTGTCCGACATGGATAAGGCAAAATCCATTATCTATATCAGGAGACGCATGGATCAGACCTTAAAGGCCAAATACTTAACGGTAAAAGATCATCTTAATTTGTGGACAGCGCTTGAGGCACGTTAGAGTCATCAAATTGATGTCATACTACCACGTGCCAGTTATGAGTGGGAAAATCTCTGTCTTCAGGAATATAAGTCCGTTACTGAGTACAACTCAGCACTTCATAATATCACCTCACGCCTGAAGTTGTGTGGTGAAGAAGTCTCAGAGCATCGCATGTTGGAAAAGACATTTACCTCTTTCCACGAGAAAGATGCAATCCTCATGCAACAGTGTCGTGAACGCAACTTCACGAAATTCTCTGATTTGCTCTCTTGCCTTCTTAGGACAAATCAGAATAAAGACTTACTACTTGCCACTCATAATCTGCACCCTGCTGGTGCTTTCCCTCTCCCTGAAGCCCACCATGTTTCTCCCCAGAAGTGGAAAAACAAGAAGAAGGCTAGAAAGAACAAAGAGAAAGCTGAAGTGAAGGCAGCAAAAGCAGCACCCCAGAACAACAATAAGGGAAAGAAAAACTTCACATGGAAGCGTAAGAACACTGATCCAGTGCAAATTCCAAATAAGAACTGGGAGGACAAATGCCATAGATGTGGCATGACTGGATATTGGTCCAAAAACTGTCGCATTCCTCGCCACCTCCAGGACCTGTATCAGGCGAGCCTGAAGCCTCCCCCTGAAACAAACCTGGCAGATATTCAAGCTCTGACCAAGTTCACTGAACAAGACTTCGAGAATGATGATCTGCTCGATTGAGCCTTATCATAGTTTGCTTTTTATCTTTGCATTTTAAATACTAGTTTTCTTCATCTGTATTTCCTTTTTGGAACTTTATGAATGCATATTTAGCTTTTCATTCATTCTGATATATAGATGAAATGTGATATATTATGGACAGTGCTTATATGCACTAGTGAAGCATTAAAATTTCTCCCACATACCACGAGACTATAAGATGCAAATTTCTCTTCTTAATCATATAGGAATCTCCCAAGTTTCAAGGATATTTCGTTTAAAACAAACATACCTTGGAAACTATGGATAATAATAGTGAATATCCTTATATAACTAGTCAAAACAAATGGCCAGAGGACCATCTACAAACGATTTGTTGGACCCGTCGGGTCCCTATCATTACAGATATTCATCCTATAAAAAGCCAGCTTGACTGAGCACCAGAAGTGCCTTCCATTGCCAGAGTTTTCAACTCTGGCACAATAGACTTGGTCATCCTGGATCAGCGATGATGGACGCATCATCAAATGAATCCCTTGGAGAACCTGAAGATTCTTCAAAAGGTTGAGTTTCGTTGTCCCCCTTTGTCATAAGGGAAAACTTATAGAGATACCTTCCCTCATGAAAGTGGGATTAGTGTCTCCTGGCTTCATTGAGAGAATACATGGTGACCTTTGCGGGCCTATTCACCCCGCAAGTGGCCCATTTCGGTACTTCATTGTATTGATAGATGTATCTACTAGATGGTCTTATGTGTGCCTTTTTTGTCCACCCGAAACCTAGCTTTCTCAAAAGCTGATAATATGGGTGAATATGATTGAAGCTTTTGCAACCTAGGTTTCGCTAAGTCTCATTAAAATATGCACGCAGTCTAAAGAAGCCTGAAGCTTCTGAGACCATATCATGGGTCACAGAAGTCCTAATCTCGTTATGATCCGTATACTATTTCTGTGTGAAAATGAGATCCAGAAGATCCTTCACATTCAGACTAATGTACATCAAGTGGCAGATAAATTCACGGACAACCATAAACTTGTTCGTTCACACGTCCCTGCTGCCAACACGTCAGCTAGGATTGACATACCAAAGATGGATGCAATCCACCGGTAGCAGAATTGGCTGTACCTCAATTGAAAAAAGGACACCCGCCAGGTTCAAACGATAAAGTTCCTCGAAAGAGGAAGATTCCTGGAAATATTAAAGTAATCCCTCCACAGGATGCTGAGCTCAGACAAGCGACCTCTCCCCTCCTGATTTCCCCTGCAGAGGAAATAATAGGAGAAAAATCATTGTATGATGTACGTACTGGAGAGGTACCAGACAGATATGGCACAGTCATCGACGACAATTTTTTTTCGCTATTGCCATTCACTTCGCTGAATACGACGATGACATCAACCCACTTTTCTATAGCATAAACGCATAGATTGGCCAAAGTGGGACGAGGCAATAAGAGTAGAGCTGGACTCACTCTTGAAAAGCAAAGTCTTTGGCACAGTAGTCCATACACAGGAATGTGTAAAACCTGTGGAATATAAGTTGGGTTTTCATAAGAATAAGAAATGAGGGAAAATGTGATCATTTTCCTATTTCATACTAAGCCTAAACGTCTCTGGAAAAGCCAAGAAATGCAGCTCATGTACGATGTGACTGCATATCTATACCGCTATATAGATATATAGATCTATATGAAACTTCCAGAAGGGTATACTCTACCCCCAGAGATAAAAGAGAGATGTATGAACGTCTCCTCTATAAAGACTTCAAAGATCATTATATGATCTTACGCAATCACGAAAAATATGGTACAACAGATTTAGTGAATTCCTTGCTGAACAAGGATTCCCTAATTATGAAATCTGCCCATGTATCTTTATCAAAAGAACAGGGACAGAATTTGTATTAGTCGTCGTCTATGTGGACGACTGAAAACTATAGGATCTCCTGCAGAGACCATTGATATATCTGCTAGCCTTAAGCATACATTCAAAATGAAATACCTAGGCAAACAAGGTATTGTCTCGGCTTACAGATTAAACAAATTCATGGTGGAATCCTTTTATTCCTATCATATTCTTCATACACCAGGAGTTTATGAAGAAAAATGTCCATTTGCAATCTATTAAAAATGGAAGCTTATTTATGACGCCTTCCAGTCGCTGGAAGAGGGGGAGGACATCGTAGGTCCTAAAGAACCTAGCTCTAGTGTACTAGTTACACTCCTTTATCTGGCCAACTACATGTGTCTCTAATAGAACGTTTGCAGTAAAGCTGTTAGCCAGATATAGTGATGCCCTGGAGAGCACCACTGGACCAAAGGATAAGTTGCTTCTGCGAAACTTCCAAGGGTCAAGGATCAGCATCCAAGGAATAAATATCGTTTATACAGGTTTACAGACCATCGCAATGACTAAGCACAAATAGCCGGCCACCTCTTAAAGATCTACACATCATCCTCCAAAAGTCTACATCTTCTGAGAAGATCATCATCCAAAAAGCATATCTAGAATATGCTCATACAGGTCCAGAAGTACCTTGCAGACACGGTGTAGGCTGAGTAAAAGAATACATACGTGGATTCATCTACCAAACTTCGAAGAGCGTATCACTCCTGAGCGCCACTGTTTTCCAGTAGCCGCTAGATATGAGTGAAATTTGTATAGATGAGTGATGATTGTATTTTCTTTCAGAACATGATGGATGTATAGACGAATATGAAATGATTGGATAGATACATAGGAGATCTGCAAGCGTGAAGCTTGTACAGACCAGGGGGGTTGATAGTAGAGTTGTACTCTTTTTCCCTTAGCTATGGATTTTCCCATTGGGTTTTACATAGCCAAAGGTTTTAATGAGGCAACCTCGTTTAACTTTGGACCCTAGAGTGTCCACCTCTAATGAAAGCTGAAATACCTACAAGCATAAGGCTTGTATGGATCAGGGGGAGTAACATGTGGGATGCACTCTTTTTCCTTAAGCTGTTGGTTTTTTCCACTGGGTTTTCCACAGTTAAGGTTTTAAGGAGTTAAACATGACTACTCTGGATTCAGAAGTATCCACCCCCTTAGCTTTATACACTAAGACCAAAGTAATGGATGGATAAGGGGGAGTGTTATGAATGAGAGAGGCATTTGGTCTCCCCTCATCTTTATCCTCCCATTACTCCCCATCAAGCTTACTAATGGGGACCTTTGGTATCCCATGTCTCTTGGCATTCTGCTATTATGAATAAATAGAGAACCATGGCTTTGTGCCATGGTTACTTTTTCTCTTGATTTCCAACATGTACCAGTTGTCTAGGTTTCTATTATTGTTAGGAGGCTGTCCCTAACTTTATTTTCAAGGGTATGCCCTTGTGCTTGTGTATAATTGCTTTTTTGGTTATAATATTTACCTTATCCAAAAAAAATCTAAGGGTGTCCCACCCACAAAATACAAACTACACTACATATACTCTAACCACACATAGCTATATGTAACCCATATACGTCCATACACATCACATACACAACACTCAAGCGAATATATATACACCCTAGTATTCATACACGACATTTTCATACAAGTACTCCACATAGCTATACAAACATATGTATACATGACATATACACTGATGCAGGAGCAAGCAAGACTAATCTGATGATGTTAGCAATTGACATCAAAGAAATTTCCGGCTCCAACTTTAGCTCTCAATTTCAGGTTGGTCCTTAAGCTATTTTGGGCCAAGTTTTGCTTAATTGGCTTCCTTAATGAGTCAACTATGATGGAAAGTGATTATTTTGGCATCTAAACTCAAATGAAGATTCAGATTTCAAATTAAGGGGGAGCTGAAGAGTTTGGATGAATTTGAAGATTTTGGCCTTGGAAATCCACTCTAGCATTTACTTTTTTAGCATTCAATGTCTAGAAAGTTGTAGCCTAGTAAGTTGTAGTCTAGTAAAGTGTAGCCTAGTAAGTTGTGTAATCAGCCTTGGAAGTTGTTGGCTATTTACATTTTCAGCATTCAACGTCTAGAAAGTTGTAGTCTAGTAAGTAGTAGCATAGTAAGTAGTGTAATCAGCCTTGGAAGTTGTTCGCTATTAAATGCCGATGTATGTCATTATCAATGTTGTATGTCTTCTTTAAAAGAGAGTCTTTGTAACTTAGAAGATCAGTTTTGTTGAATGAAAATTCTGAAGTTGCAAGTTCTTTCAAAACTTGTTGTTAAGCTTGTTTTCTTTATCTAACTGTGGAAAGGTTTGGGGTGAGACAAGTGAGTTCTTTTTCAATTGGGAGGGTGGTTTGGGCTTTAATCTCAGTTGTGGTGAACTCCATTTCCTGATCTTGAGTGGTGACATAGCCTTTATCTCAGATCTATATCCTCCATTTTATTCTTCAATTATGAACTCCATACATTCCATTACATGTCACGCATCAACTTAGTATCAGAGCTTAAAATTAGGTGTTTATCCCTTTTGTTGTTATCTTTTCTTTTCCATTCAGCCTATTCTCCATTCTATTCTATCCTAAACACTCTCATAAGCCTAAATATACCCTTTTCAAGCCTAAAGTATGGATAAAATTCCCAGAAATATGACCCTTGAGCAAGCTCAAAATCTGTGACGCGACAGAGAGCTTACTAAATTAAGAGGCCAGATTGCAGAAATACACCAAATCGTTGCTCAACTAGGCCTAAGAAGGAATCATGAAAGAAGGAGGAACTCAAGGAGCAATCATGGCACCTCTTCCGTATCTAATTCAGACTCTAATGATGCATGATCTTCATCTGAAGATTCAATTCCTCGCGTTCATCATAGAAGGCCCCCCAAAGATAATTTCTAAGATGTGAAGATAGATCCACCAAATTTTAATGGAAGCTTGAATCCCGATGTATATTTTGAGTGGGTTCGTTCTATTGAGCGAATTTTTGAAGCCAAAGGTTATAATGATGAGAAATGCTTCAAGGTTGCATGCATCAAGCTCAAAAGGTATGCATCGATCTGGTTTGAGAACCTGAAATTGGAGAGGAGTCGAGAAGGCAAAAGAAAGCTTAAGTCTTGGATCAAATTGAAAAGACTCATGGATAAAAGATTTATTCCAGCAAGTTACAAGCAAGATTTGTATCTCAAGGTTGCGTCTCTTAAGCAAGAAAGTCTAAGTGTTGAAGAGTATATTAGAGAATTTGTGTAGTTCCTTATGAAGAGTGGAATTCAAGAAGAATCTGAACAGAAAATTGTCCGATTCCTTGGTGGGTTGAATCCAAATATTGCTGAGAAGGTTGATCTACAGCCTTTTTGGACCTTTGAGGACGTGTGTAAGTTGGCCATGAAGGTGGAGAAACATGCTAAGTTGAAGAAGACAGCAAGCAAGTCTCCAAATTTCTTTAAGAGTGATTTCTCTAAAAATGACTTTTCTTCTTCGAGAGCTGATAAGAATAAGGAGAAGGTCAAGGAAACTCCTAAAGAAGTTCAGAAAAAGTTTGATGGGAAGAAATGCTTTAAGTGTCATGGTTTTGGCCATTTCCAGGCTGATAGTCCAAATATAAGAATTATGACACTTAAGGAGATTGAAGAGATTGAGGAAAAGTTGAAAAGGAAGTGATTTGGGATACTGAAAGAAATGATAATCCTGAAGACGAGATGGTGTTAGAAGATGATCAAGGTGAACTTCTCATGTTCAGAAGGGTTCTCCATGCAAAGGAAGCACCACAAGAACATGGCCAAATAGAGCAAATATTTTACACTAGGTGCACCATCAAGGGCAAAGTCTGCAACCTCATTATAGACAGTGGCAGCTGTGCAAATGTTGCTTCTATAACACTCGTTGAGAAACTTCAGTTGCCTACTACACCATACCCGCATCCATACGACTTCAATGGCTTAGCAAGAACAGTGATATCAAGGTAACCAAACAAGCTCTTGTTGCTCTTTCTATTGGCAATGTTTATCATGATTGTATTTTGTGTGATGTGATTCCTATGGATGCTAGCCATATTCTCTTAGGAAGACCTTGGCAGTTTGATAAACATGTTATTCATGATGGCCATAAAAACACTTATTCTCTTATTGTTGATCAAAAGAAAATCACACTTGCTCCTTTACCACCTAGTCAAATTTATGTGAATTTACATGGGGTGGGAACCACAAGTGAGCAAGCCTCCTACATATGCCAGGCACAAGTTGATCATTACTTACTCTATTGCAACATTATTTATGATTTACTTGTGGTTGAGGCTTGGAAAGGAAGAAATGAAGAACCATTGCATCCTTTGGTGCAATCGTTGATTGAGCAATTTCAAGATGTATTCCCGGATGATTTACCACCTGATTTGCCTCCAATAAGAGGGATTGAGCATCAAATTGATCTCATACCTGGTGCTCCTTTACCAAACAAAGCTGCTTATCGGTGTAATCCAAAAGAAACCAAAGAGCTACGAAGGCAAGTGGAAGAATTGGTGGCTAAAGGATATGTTCGAGAAAGTATGAGCCCATATTCTGCTCCTGCTTTGCTTGTTCCAAAGAAGGATGGTACTATTCGCATGTGTGTTGATAGTAGGGCCATAAATAACATCACCATTAAATATAAATATCCAATTCCTCGCTTGGATGATATGCTTGATGAGTTTCATGGTTTTATTGTCTTCTCAAAGATTGATCTTCGTAGTGGTTATCATCAAATCCGAATGAAGGAAGGAGATGAGTGGAAGACATCATTTAAAACTAAAGGAGGATTATATGAATGGAGGGTCATGCCATTTGGACTCTCTAATGCTCCAAGTACTTTCATGAGGCTGATGAATGAAGTCCTACGTCCTTTCATCGTTAAGTTTGTCGTCGTATACAGGTTTACAGTTAACTGTTCTTCTTAACTAGGGTCTGGTCACTTAACTGTAAGCAGGTCTACTATTTACAGATAAGGAACAAGTACTGTAAATAAGGTCTATTAAATTAACATGCAGGAAAAGTAAACAACATCACATGCAGATATTGAAAAGTAAGAGCTACAGAATTAAATAAGCATGAAGTAACGACAGACAATCACAGATATGCATATGATGCATATGAATGGTTATGAATCAAATGTAACACCTAAGGAATCTCATCTATGAGTGTGCCTACAATGTGACTCATGGATTTTAGAGGTGGCTCCCATGGATTCAAGAGGTGGCCCTGACATTTCTGTGGCATGCTGGTCTATGTAGCATGTAGGTCTATGTCGTTTATCATACCATACAAAGATTCAAGAGGTGGCCCACATGGATTCAGGAGGTGGCATCCAGCATTTCCATGGTACGCTGGTCCATGTGGCACTTTGGTCTATGTGGTGTTAATTTCTGTTAAGCTACCATTCTTTTCATGACAAATTTCGTATACACTAAAACATCTTATGCTTCCAATTAACTTATAACTCCATCATTCTTAATATGCAACACATCATGGTATGGAATCATCTTGTCATAAAGTATGCTGATATAAGAATAATGAGCTTAACATGGCATTTGTGTGACATAGTACACACATAACATTACATCATAAGCATGAACTATTCTCATAACATAATTTACTACATGGATAACAACATTAGATCTATAAGCATGAATATCACCATTCTTAGCACCATAATTTTCACAAACTTTAGCATGATATTTATGTGACAGCTACAAAATTCTGTTTTGAATCTGGACTCTGATATATCAGTCTAAAATAGCTATCTATGGTCATAATCTGGTTTAGTATTGAACACAAAAGTTGTAGATGCTCAAGTTCTGTTTTCAAATTATCTAAGATTGTGTCTTTAGGGGTGTGTAGAGAGAGTTTTGAAAATTTTCCCACAATGTAGCAGAATCTGTCTAAAACAGACACCATGGTAAAGTCGTATGTTTACACATTCCTATAGTCAAAACTAGGTTTTGCTTCCTTCTAGAGAGTTGTCGTTAACTTAATGAACTTTTCAAAACATTTTGAATCATCCCATTTAGAGGTCTACATTAGTAGATATGAATTTTTGAATCTACAGGATAGAACTGAAAATTTTACAGCATATCATTAACTTAGCTATTATAGCATATTGACTGGCTAACATGAAGCTACTAGTCATACTAACATTGCCATCCTAATAATTTGACAGATAATGATTTTAAAGCTAAGAAAGGAAGCATAATGGCAACATGGTATACACTAATATGGGATGTTACCTGGTATATTTTGGCAAACTATGCATACTTCCACTAAATAAAACATTACATCATAAGCATGCATACTAAAATTAATATAACATGGCACTTTATTAGCATGGGGCTTAAAGTACATGAGACATAGATATATCGTTGAATGCCATCGTTGGTGTACTCTATAACCTCGCTATGATACCAATTGTAAGGACAGTCTACCTTGCAATACTAACAACAAACACTCTGGAGGGGGTGAATAGAGTAATGGTAATAAATTATGCAATTAAAATTTAACTTGCAAATACAGAATAATAAATGCAAGAGGAATTAAACAACACAATCAATCCAAACACAAACACAAGATATTACCATGTTTCCCCAAACTTGGGTACGTCCAGCCACACCAATATTCACTATAATGCCCACAAAGAGAAGTGAATACAATCCCACAAAGAGATACCTCACACAGAGGATTTGTCCTACACAAGAACCAAACCAACTCTACACATGGGTCAAACTCCCACACAGAGAATTACTAACTCCCACATAAAGAATTAGGGTTAGCCTTACACTATTACACCAAAATTCCACAAAGAGAGTATCTAATTCCTACAAAGAGACTTAGGGTTTCAATGAAACACAAAGTAAAAACATAATCTTACCAATGTCTTGAGATGAACTTGCTCATTAATGAATGCAAGGTATGGAAAATGATCTCCAAGTGATGAGATTTGCTTGATATGCACTTGGATGATTTCCCTTGAGCTTGACTTCAATGCATGAAGGAGAGAATGAGTTCTAAGAGGGAAATGAGAGAGTTTGAAAGTGTCTTAATCAATCTCTAAAGATTTGCAATAGTTCCAAGAAATTCTAATAAACTCTGCACTCTTATATATATATATATATATATATATATATATATATATATATATATATATATATATATATATATATATATATATATATATATATATATATGAACCCTATATGAACTCTCAAAACCCAAGGATAAACCCAAAAACAAAAAGCTGTAACGGCAAGAATCTGGGCTGAAACGTCAGCGACAGTCGACTGATGAACATCTGGCAGTCAACTGACTAACGGCTACATAAATTCCAACAGCTATAATCTGAGCCAGGACAGGCGACTGTAGAAGACTACACAGGCGACTATATAATGGACATGTGCATGTCTATCCTTCTGCAGGTAACTGATGTAGGGGATGGAAATAAAACAGAGAAGGGCAACATATGCACTTGAGTATTCAGACGATTGATGACCAAAGTACAGAAGACTGTAAATATACAGGCGACTGTAAATACTGCATCAGTTGACTGATTTGCAAATTGGGATGAAGCCCAGAAAATGCAAGTTACGTAGAGACGACTGTAGAACAATTCACAGGCGCCTATTGGAAGAAATGCGACTGTAAATAGACCTTCAGTCGACTGTTCCATAAGCTCAATTAAGAGTCAATAAAAGGTCGACTTGAGTCGTGTACTACAGTCGCCTGTAGAAGGCTCGACATGCACCTGAAATCACCCAGTCGCCTGTAGGAGAGCCAAAAACACCAGTTTGAGTTTAAGGCATGGTGAACCTATTGGGATGATTTCTATGATAAGCCTGAGGCTCACTAAGATGGAAAATACATATGCATGAATGATTTATTCCATCTATCAAGGCATTATATTAAACCTAGACTCAAAAAGGAGGAAAGCAATAAATAAAATATTACATCGATTACATTGCTTCCCTTAGAGTCTATGGCTTCAACCTTGATACTCTCCATCATCTCCAAGCTTTGGCACCCCTTGCGTCCAAGCTATGGCATTGCTCCTCTCGATGTCCATCCTTGCACCAAGTCTTTCGTTTCCAAAAATGATATTCTTTAAATGTTAACTATAAGACTAAATAAGAGAGTCATCAGCAACAACATAATGTTGTGATCATTATCAAAATAACTTTGGTATGAAATACCAATGCTCAACAATCTTTCCCTTTTTGATGATGACACATATTATGTAAACATAAAGAAAATAAAGCACAATGTTAATGAGCTCCCCCTACTTATATGCGTCAATAGTAAAATGACATATACAATTGTAAATACTCATTACACCAATTGAAATAATAAGAAACAATGGTGACATATAATAGGCAAGGATTACATAAACCAATTGCAATAATTATATAACATGCTCCACATGTATGGTTTACATAATCCCACATATCTCGCCCCATAGATATATATATTTCTCCCCAAATGCATATGTTTGATAAACATGATTTACATAATGCATATATATCTGTCCCATTGTCATTGTCAAAAAGGTGGACATCAAATATATCCCCCTTGACATCCTAATCAAAGATGTGAGAATATGCAAGAGATAAAGAGATGAATGATACCAAATTGTAAAATTTAGTGGGTATCAATCACTATCCCATGTTCCCCCTAGATCATATAAAAGGTCAAATTTTTGATTTCTAGAATTTGATAACAATTGTAAAGAAAAAGACAAAAGATAATCCTCTTTACCAATTGTAAATAATACTTGGAGCCATGTGCCTAAAGTGTATCAAAGCAACAGAGATGGAAAAATCAAAACACATGGATACACATGACATTGCCAAAAGGAAATATAATATGAAACATGTTGGTAATATTCAAGGGTTGAATTTGAGACCAATAATAACCAAATGTTACAATGATCTCAAGAACAACCCAAAATGAGAGTTAAAATATGTTTTAAAATATTTTAAACATATTAGCTATAATAACTCCCCCATTGTCATACACATGATTAAAAACATGCTTGTATAACAATGTAATCCCCCACGGTCCCATTTTCATGAAAATTAATTTGACAAATTTTCAAAATCATGAAACACACAAACAATGGGTATGCTAGAAAATAAATAATTAAGCACAATACCCATGAAATATACATATGTGTGAGGAACCTAAACATTAGGGAACCAAACCCAAGAGGAGTTTGATTTCCTAATGTAATCACATGAGGTGATCACATCCCGAACTAAAGAGTTGATGTATCTATCACTCTCTTGCATACTACACCTAGATCCATAAACTCAAGGATTTTCTAGGCAAGGGTTTTGCCTTTGCAAGAGGGGTGGATGTGGCAAGCTTAGATGTAGAAACTACTTAATTGGAATGCATAAAGTGAAGATTTTGACTCTTAGCGAAAAAAATGAAGAGTTTTCATTTTTCCTCAACACCTTGTGATTTACATGCTTCTTGTTGGTGTTATTGTTGTACAAGAAAACATGTTGATTATTCTTAGGTGCTTTTGCAATATTTCTTGTATTTGCACCAAAAGAAGAATTAGAGGTGGGTTTGGTAACCACCTTTGGAGTGTATCTCAAACCTCCTCTATGGTTTGCCAGATGTTGTTTTTCTAGTTAACCATGGACTGAATCCCTAGAATAAACAAAGCTTTTGAGCATTTGGGATTCCTCTTCGCATTTCAACGTAAGTTGTTGAATACGAGTTTCTAAGCTAAGATTTTGAGCGAATAATTTTTCATTAGAAATGCTCAAAACCTTAACTTGAGAGAGAAGTGTGTCTCTCTCACTAGTGTCACAAATATGCAAAGCATCATTAGTAGTTACACTAGAAGATTCTAAAGCATGCACCCTACTCATAGCATTCTTAAATTTTGCTTTCAATTTAGCATATGAGTCGATGCGCTTACTTGCCACGTTGGAGGCCACATTGAAACGATACTCAAGCTCATCATATGGTAGCTTTGGCTCCTCCTTTTCTTCACCATCGCTTTCCTCCTCGCTAGAGCTTGACGAAGACTCTTCCCCTTTTTCCATAAAGCACATAAGGGCTTGCTCCTTGTCATCTCTCTCTTCGTCACTAGATGAATCCTCATCATAGTCATCGAATATGCCGACAAGTCCCTTCCTTTGGTTCTAGAATTTGGAATTGCCTTTCCAATGTTTCTTCCTTTTCCCTTGGTAGTAATCTATGGACGGTTTGGAAGGGCATTCGGTAGAGCGATGACTTTTACCACTGCAAGTGTAACAAGTAGGAATCTTGTTAGAATTGGAGGCAAACTTTGACAAAAATTTACCTTACTTGTCCTTGAAAAATGCCTTGAATTGCTCGGCAAGCTCGATGAAATCATCATTGCTAGCATCTTCTTCTCCATCTTCTTCACTAGAGGCTTCTCGATGGAATTTCTTTCTCCACTCGATTGGCTCCTTCTCGCCAAGGAATGCAACCCCCTTTTGCTTCTCCGGCTTCTCGGACTTGGATGGTTGAATCTTCTTCTTGTGTTGAAGCTTCACTTCATACGCCATGAGACTCCTAATGCACTTCTCAACGGTGCATTTGGGACAAGTCATTTGACTCCAAAATTCCGTTGGCCTTTGATTCCCATTGAGATGTAAGCGAGTCAAGGATCTTCTCCACTCGATCTTCTTAGGAAATCACCTTCTCAAGTCCTTTCAAAGCGTTCACGATTTCTGTGAACCTTGTGAACATATCCGAGATGTTTTTATCTTCCTGCATCTTAAATAACTTATATTTAGATCTAAATACGCATTGTTTAGATTTCTTTACCTTCGAAGTCCCTTAATGAGAAATCTCCAATGTATGCCAAATTTCGTTGGCTGTTTTGCACATGGAGATGCGGTTGAACTCATGTGAAGTGAGTGCGCAATGGAATGCATTCATAGCCCTCACATTGAATTTGATCGAGTCCTTCTTCGCTTTTGTCCTTGAAGCTGCGGGTATAGTAGGCCTCTCAAATGGCGACTCCGTGATGTCCCAAAGGTCTTGACCCTACAAGTAAATCATCATCTTGATCTTCCAACTTGGGTAGTTGGTTCCGTTGAAGAGCGGGGGTCGTATAGTTGATAGACCAGCTTCATGAGACGCAGATATAGCGTTGAATGCCATCGTTGTTGTATGATATAACATTTCTCTGATACCAATTGTAAGTACCGTCTACCTTGCAATACTAACAACAAACACTCTAGAGGGGGGTGAATAGAGTAATGGCAATAAATTGTGCAATTAAAATTTAACTTGCAAATGCGGAATAATAAATGCAAGAGGAATTTATCAACACAATCAATCCAAACGCAAACACAAGATATTACACTGGTTCTCCAAACTTGGGTACATCCAGCCACACCAATATTCACTATAATTCCCACAAAGAAAAGTGAATACAATCCCACAAAGAGATACCTCACACAGAGGATTTTGTCCTACACAAGAACCAAACCAACCCTACACATGGGACAAACTCCCACACAGAGAATTACTAACTCCCATGCAGAGAATTAGGGTTAGCCCTACACTAGGACACCAAACTCCCACAAAGAGAGTATCTAATTCCCACAAAGAAAATTAGGGTTTCAATGAAACACAAAGTAAAACAAATACTCTTACATATGCCTTAAGATGAACTTACTCATTAATGAATGCAATGCATGGAAGAGGATCTCCAAGTGATGAGATTTGCTTGATATGCACTTGGATGATTTTTCTTGAGCTTGACTTCAATGCATGAATGAGCGAATGAGCTCTAAGAGGAAAATGAGAGAGTTTGAGAGTGGCTTAATCAATCTCTAAAGATCTGCAATAGTTCCAAGAAGTTATAATAAACTCAGCCCTCTCATATATATAGGAAACCTATATGAACTCTCAATAACCAAGAATAAAGCCAAAAACAAAAGCTGTAACGACAAGAATCTGGTCTAAAACGTCAGTGACAGTCGACTGATGAACATCTCTGGCAGTCGACTAACCTGTAATGCCCTGATAGCTACTACACAAGTACTAGAGGGGGGTGAATAGTACTTTAAAATAATCAAGAGGATAATTCCTAATTATCTTGCAAACTCAACCAACAATGCGGAAATGAAAAGTGACAACAATAAAAGACAATCGCAAACAAATGATTTAACGGGTTCGGATCCACCCAAGTTTCCCCGACTTGTTCCCGGTGATCATACGTCCCAAACACCCGGATCCCCTCCGGCTACTTGAGTTAGAAACCTCTAACTCAAATTTGCACTATGAAATACGTGTAGAAAACCTCTACAAGATCAAATCATACACAAAAGAAATGTGACTCCCACAAACCGGGATCACACACTTCTCTTACAAAACGAGAGAAAAACTTGCAATATCAAAGTAAATGAAATATGAAATGCTTACCAACAAAATCTTATGCCTTGAGTAAAACTTACGATTTTAGGGCAAGAAGGATTTTGGGGAAGAAGAAGGCACCAAACCCTATCTCCAAGAAGATGACCAGCAATAGGTGGCTAGGGAGGAGTTGGTGACCTTGAATCAAGCTCTTGGCTTGAGGAGCTCACAATCAATGAGAATCTCTCTTTAGGAATAAGAGTGAGGGAGGGATTCTTGTGAGAAATAAAAGCTTGGAAATGAGAATTAAATGCTTCTCTTTGATTCTCTAAAACACAATAAATATCAGCCTTGAATGCTATGAAGAAGCATATCAAGATTATATAGGATAGAGAAGAGAGAGAGAGAAAATTCGTGCATTTAATGCTCCAACGGATCTATTTCTGAAGCAGTCTAATCGGTCAAAGAAGGATCACTGACCGATTAGTTTCTCAACTAGTCGGTCGGTGATTCTTCTTGGACCGACTAACTAGTTCACAGCCAATAAAGATAGTTCAGGGAATATAGAACTAGTCGGTCTAAGAAGACTTGCCAACCGACTAGTTTGACAACTAGTCGGTCGGTGAGTGTTCTTTGACCGACTAAGAGATGAAATAGTATAGGCTGAATTCAAGATGAACTAGTCGGTCTAAGAACAAATTCCAACCGACTAGTTCCACAACTAGTCGGTCGATAGTTGTTCTTTGACCGACTAATTGTAAACAGTAACTCAGGCTGAAAAATGAAAGCTTAACTAGTCGGTCTAAGAAGGATTCCAAACCGACTAGTTTGACAACTAGTCGGTCGGTGAACCTTCTTGGACCGACTAATTGGTCAACAGTGAATTGGCTAAAATGAGCAAGGAGATCTAGTCGGTTCAAGAAGGATTACTGACCGACTAGATGACAATCTAGTCAGTTGGTTCTTCTTCTTGAACCAACTAAGATGCACCAGAAGCCGCGAAATGAAGCATGAAGCTTCGAAAAAGTTTGTATGGGCTTCTAAGATAATCCTAGCTCTAATGATATGAGCGTTATGAAGATTAAAACGTAAGACCTACTCAAGGCTTAACATTCTACGAAAAGAAGCTAGAAGACTATAAATTAAACTTGACGAACCGTCTTCAAAAGCTTCATTCCGAATCTCTTGACTTCAATAATGCTCCTAGAGCTTCAACGAAGCTTCAGGCACACGATCACGTGCTTTGAGAAGTCTTGAGACGTCGCTTTTAATGTTCATAGAAATTTGGCGACGATCTCCATAACTGCGCTCACAAAGAGTTAGTTCACGATATTTATGTTTGTTCATCATCAAAACCAAATCCGGGGAATCAATACTCAACATTCTCCCCCTTTTGGTGATGACAAACCAACATAAATAATAATCAATAATAATGATTCAAATGAAATTTACTTACTCCCCCTGCATTGATGACACGTTAATTTCATATTAAACAATAATCATACGCATCAAGCAGACGAGGAAAGTATAAAATGTGAATTCAATTATTGAAATATCGGATTTGAAATCCATTTTTATATCTTAAATCCCCATGAATCTAACATATCAAATTAGATTCACGGTAAATGGCTTTGAATTATTATTTAGCACATCGTTATTATTAGTTCTCTCCCCCTTTGGCATTAGCAAAAAGAGCGGGAGGAGATCAACGACAACAACAATGGCTTCAATAAAAGCACAGGAGTCGAAGAATACGACCACGGTCCAAATGACACCAACGTAAAGTCATGAAGAAAATCAAAGTGTGCCAACGATACCATAGTCGAAAATCGAAAAATGAAATCATCAAAACTCAAATCAATTTCACATATTGAGTTATGGAACATACTCTCCAATATCAACATTCTTAGTGAATTAAGTGCATGGAAAACAATTCTATGTTTTCATAGAAAAAATTCTATTTAATCAATATAATCGTCGAGCGACGAAAACAACATCAGAGACAAAAATATAATGTGCACACTGAAGTAAATGGAAACATGATATATATATATATATATATATATATATATATATATATATATATATATATATATAACATGATACATCAAAATTATACATCTGCCAACACAAATATAAACGATCCTCAGATCGAAGCACATCATACAACATATCTCACGGCATACATCGAAGTATCACAAAACATGTATACATCAAAATATATCATAAAACATACAAAAATCCATCCAAAAATACATCACCACCCAACTATCCCATCCCACTCTTTCACAACAAATATATCATCCAAATGCACATGGGAGAGTCCTCCAACGCAAGCTCAGGAGGCAGAGGGAGGATCAGCAGCAGCAGCAGGCTCTGCAGAAGGGGTGGTGGTCTCGGGAACGACTGGAGAGATAACCGAAGGGAGAGTGGCAACAGGAGTGGTCTCGGGAGCACCAGCAGAAGCATCCACCGAAGGAATGGTGGCAGCAAGTGTGCTCTCGGGAGCACCAGCAGAAGTAGCAGCAGCAGACGTACCCTCAGGGGCACGAGGAGGAGATCCAACAAGCTCCTCGAGATCAGCCTCATCCATTTTCTCCTCATCAGAAACTGAAGGAGGAACCTCAATGCCCAAATGAGAACAGATGCGAGCTAGCATCTCCTCAGAACGAGAAACACGAGACTCCACATGTCGCAGGGAAACTGCAAACTCAGCGAGTGACGGAGTAGGAGGAGGAGCAGGAGCAACTGAAGCAGAGGGGGTAGTCCTCTGAACGTGACGAAGCGCCGCAAGAGACTTCTTGACGGCAGTCGCGTTCAGTGGAAGACCCAGAGGACGCTGATCATCTGGAGGGAGAGGGACGCCGAAGTGACGGAAAACGAGAGTCAATAGGCACGGATAAGGAATGTGGGCTGAATTGGTGGATTTCCTTATGCACTCAAAGGAATCCATCTTGTCAAGAATGATCAGGGCCCAATTGATCTCGCTCCCCATGAAAAGAGCGTAGATAAGCTTGAGAAATGGCTGGGATGGCAAGCTAGAGGAGCCGTACTTCGGAAGGAGGCACGACTTCAGGATAAGATTCAAGACCCAAGCATTCGACTTAAACAATTTGGAGGGAACGCCAATCATGGCGGGAGGGATGACATGGAACATCTCGGCAAGCATGGTCTGGTCAAGATCATGGATATCATCCACGGAGATATCGGCAGGTAGCAGGCCAGAGGATGAGACACCGATCAACTGCCCTAAGATCTCTGCCGTGAGGACAATATGTGTCCCCAAGATAGTGGTCTCAATGCAGTGGGTGTCGTCATACTCACCACGTACTCGATTGGCATAGAATAATTTGACGAGTCATGGGTACGGGTGAGGGTTCGCCTTGGGGTCTTGGAGAAGATAGTCTAATATGCCGCTATAGGAAAGAAGATCGGTGAGATGTGGAAAGTCTGAGAACTGAACGAAGTGCTCCAAAATCAATGGACAGTGCTCGATACGGTTGTAAGCTGTGAGACACAACGGGTCATTGCGACACAACGAGATATCGACACCGCCCAAAGGCATGGGAGCCTTCGCCTTAGACGGACGAGTGCTAGATCGAGGAGGAGGAGTAGGAGCCCTATTGGTAGGCTCGGTCTCCGGAATATACTCATCGTCGGAGTCAGAAGCGGGAGGAGTGGGTGCACGAAAGGAGCTGGGCTTAGATTGAGCTTGAGGCTTGGGTTGAGAAGAAGAACGGGCTCTAGGCTTAGCAGTTACCGTCCTCTTCTTCTTAAGAGGAGGTGAAGAGGAGGATGGATAAGTCGATTTGGCGCGACGTTTGGATTGAGGAGGGTCAGTAGGAGGAGACTCTACGCTCATGGGAGACGGACTAGAGGGACGGATGGGGATATGTGTCTTCGCCATGATCGAGACGAGACCGCACACAATCGACGAAATCGAAGGAGAAAAACCTAATATAAACCCTAAAACGAACTGAAATGGAAGGAAAAGAGCACAAATCTAACCCTAAAAGCTGAGAGGGAGAGAGAGCTATACCCTAGGACAGAGGAGAGTGATCGGCGACGGCCGGAGATGGCCGAAAATGACAGAGCACGTCAGAGGGAGAAGAGGAGTCGCGGGGGTTAGGGCAGAGGAGAGACAAGCGCACCGATTAGAATGAATTCTAATCGGTGCAGGGAGATTAAAAACGAATCGGAATTCCAAAAGACACAGCTGCCCCTGCGCAACTAGTCGGTCTAAGTACAAGTGCTGACCGACTAGAATGTAATCTAGTCGTTCGGACAATGTGCTTGGACCGACTAAGTGCAAACAGCAGCCAAAGTCAAAGATAAGGCACGATTTAGTCGTTCTGAGTTCATTCACTAACCGACTAGATCTCAAACTAGTCGGTCGGCTAATGAACTGGGACCGACTAAAAGAGTCCAAAAATTTGAAATGTCGAAATTTTGAGTTCTCTCCTAAGCGCACTTGGACGATACATCGAAATTCTCTCATACATCATTATACTACCCCATAAAACATCGAAATTCTTAAATACGACGAGCACGAATATTTCTAGCATAAATTCCGAAAATCCAAACATAAATCCAGAAAATCCCAACAATTCTAGCATGAGCAAATATAAAGAAAATTATTATCATGCATGATTATTGAAAATATGAATCCTAAATCTCGGATTCACCCAGAATCCCCAATTCTCGACGTAACCGCACAAAGGAGTCTTCCTTGAGTGGTTTCGTGAAAATATCGACGATTTGCTTCTAGGTTTCAACGTACACTAAAATTATGTCCTTTTTAGCAACATGATCATCAAGGAAATGGTGACAGACATCCATGTGTTTCGAACAGGAATGGTGTATCGGATTCTTAGAGAGACATATTGCACTTTGGTTGTCCACCATGATAGGGCAAGTATCACAGTTTATACCAAAGTCTTTAAGAGTGTGTCTCATCCAAAGAACCTGAGCACACGCAGCACCGTCGGCAATATATTCCGCCTCGGTGGTTGAAAGTGATACGGAATTCTGCTTCTTGGAAAACCAAGAGACAAGAGAATTTCCTATAAAATGGCAAGTGCCACTAGTACTTTTCCTGTTGGATTTGCATCCCGCATAATCTGCGTCACTATATGAGATTAACTCATACGTGCTAGACTTTGGATAATATAATCCGTAGTCGAGTGTGTAACTTAAATAATGGAAAATATGTTTAACCGCTACTAAGTAAGATTCCTTAGGTTGAGACTGATAACGAGCACATACACATACATCAAACATAATATCGGGCCGACTGGTAGTAAGATACAATAAACTACCTATCATACCTCGATATAGACGAATGTCTACAAATTTGCCGCCCGTATCTTTATCAAGATGTGTAGTAGTGCTCATTGGAATCTTCTTGCCTGAGGCATTCTCCATTCCAAATCGCTTAAGCAACTCCACCGTGTACTTGGTATGGTGGATGAAGATTCCATCGTGCAGTTGGCGAATTTGGAGACCTAAGAAATATTTGAGCTCACCCATGTGGCTCATCTCAAATTGGTCCTTCATAACATTAGAAAACTCTTCGCAAAGAGTGAAGTTAGTAGCACCGAAAATGATATCATCAACATAAATTTGAACTAAAATAATATCATGATTCGAATACTTAACAAAAAGTGTAGAATCAACTTCACCCATTTTAAAACCCAAATCCAAAAGAAAGTTCTTTAGACGATCATACCAAGCTCTAGGAGCTTGTCTCAAACCGTAAAGTGCTTTCTTAAGTTTGAAAACGTGATTTGGAAATCTTTCATTTATAAAACCCGGAGGTTGAGAAACATAAACTTCCTCAACAACATCTCCGTTTAAAAACGCACTTTTTACATCCATTTGAAAGAGTTTAAAATCTTTATGGCATGCAAAAGATAACAACAACCTAATAGATTCTAATCTAGCTACTGGAGCAAAGGATTCTTTGAAATCTATACCTTCCTCTTGCCGGTAGCCTTGAGCTACTAACCGAGCTTTGTTCCGAACGACGTTTTGGTTCCCGTCGGTTTTGTTCTTGAAAATCCACTTCGTTCCTATAATGGTGTGGTTCTTCGAAGGCAATGGAACAAGCTCCCAAACCTCATTCCTCTTAAATTGAATGAGTTCTTCCTCCATGGCAAGGATCCAAGCACTATCTTCGCATGCTTCGTTAATATTCTTTGGCTCTATTGAGGAGGCAAAGGCACAATGAGCGAAGTAGTTGACTTGAGATCTCGTCTTGACACTATCAAGTATGTTGCCAATGACTTGCTCATAGGGATGGTCACAAACTGTAGAAGCGTTTGGGAATTCCCTGATCACTAGGAACATTCTCAAAAGATTCATTAGTAGGGTTAGTAACATTAGAATCACTAGAATTAGAACTACCAATAGAATCACATAAAACATCCATGGAGTCATCATCATTGGTAATTCTAGTTGGGACAAAATTTTCATTGAATGAAACATGAAGTGATTCCTCGATCGTTGAGGTTCTTTTGTTGTATATCCGGTAGGATTTTCTACGTGAGGAATATCCAACAAATATCCCCTCATCGGATCTTGGATCAGATTTGTCCAAACTTCCATACGTGTTTTTAATAAAACATTTTGCACCGAAAACTCGAAAATGTTTAACTTGAGGCAATCTACCAAACAACAATTCATAACAAGTTTGTTTGGTGTCGGGCCTCAAAAGTATTCTATTAAACACATAGCAAGCGGTATGTACCGCTTCCACCCAAAATTGATGGCCAAGTTGGCTATCATCAAGCATAGTGCGAGCACATTCCACTAGCGTCCTATTCTTTCTCTCAACAACACCATTTTGAGGAGGTGCGCGAGGGAAGGAAAAGGTGTGAGTAATACCAACATCATCACAAAAATTTGAGAAAGGCTCATTCTCAAATTCCCCTCCATGATCACTACGAATAGTGACAATGGTGGTTCCAATAAGATTTTGTACTTTCTTAACAAATATTGTGAAGTTTTCAAAAGCATCATTTTTATTACTTAAAGAAAATACCCAAGTAAATCTAGAAAAGTCATCAACCATGATAAGTCCATATCGAGCATTCCCTAATGAAGCAACTCTAGTTGGCCCAAAAAGATCTAGATGTAAAAGCTCTAGAGGCCGCTTAGATGAAATGCTTTTCTTAGGTTTAAATGACGATTTTGGAAGTTTGCCTCGTTGCCACGGGTCACAAACGCTTTTCTTTTGGAAAGAAAGCTTAGGAAATCCTTTAATAGAATTTAACTTGGAAAGTTTAAAAAGTGTTCCAAAGTTCACATGACCAAAACGTCGATGCCATAAGTGTTGTTCACTTGTGTTAGCAATGAGACATTGTTCATGTGACTTGGGGTTATCTAGGATATATATATCCTTATGGCATGTGCCAGAAAATAACAAATTATTATTATCTTTACTAAAAATATGGCACATTCCTTTTGCAAAGCTAACTTTGTAACCTTTGTCACAAAGTTTTCTTATTGAAATAAGATTGTGATTTAATCCTTTAACAAGGTAAACATCACTTATTACTGGTTTAGATGGGTTACCAACTTTACCAACATCAATGATGGTTCCGCTCTCGTTGCCTCCAAAGTCTACCCGGTTCCCATTTGCAATGGGCACCACTCCGGAGAGCAATTGAGCTTCACCCGTCATGTGTTTTGAACACCCGCTATCGAGTATCCAAACATCCTTGGAGCTAAATTTGGATTTGTTGCTCCGTTTCTTTTTCTTGAGTACCTAAAGATAAACATATCATTCCATGGTACCCAAGGTCATTGGGTCCTAAAGATTAGACCTTTGGAAGCCAAGTCCAATTGGACTTAGACTTCCCAACATAATCATCATTATGTACGACATTCATAAAATAGGAATTCATGTATGCTTGTTTTTCATGCATGTTAGTGTTCTTCGGGCCCCAAATAGTGAATATTTTGGGAACCCTATTCCAATTGGGTGTATGGATACGTTGTTAATGTCTACGTGATGCATGTGGCCTATGAGGAGGTGGCCTAGGAAATGCATGTCGTGGATAAGCATATGGCATATGATGAAATGGTGCATGATGATAATTGTTCATATGATAGTGATGTGGATGAACATATGCATGTGGAGGAACACTTGCGTGAGGGTGTCTCACTTGGTGTGCACGTGCTCGTGGATGTGGAGCATAAAAATCATCATAATTGTGAACCAATGGAGTATGATGTGTGTTCCTACGTGGCATGGTATTGGTGTACATAAAAGCATGACCCTTCTTTGGAGGTCCACCCAAAGTGGGTTTCTTTCCAAATGGGGGTATGTACGAAGTGGAAGCACCATTGGTAGATGAACTACCAATGGGGTGTTTGCTCCCACTCGTTGAGGCATCGAAAGTTGGCCTATCAAAGGTGGTAGACGATTTGGATGAATTTCCCATCTTATACCCCAAGCCAATGCGATGATTGGCCGGAAGTAAGTCATTTAGGATATTATCCAAATGGTCCTTACCTTTATTGAATTTATTAATTCGGCCTAATGTGGACTCATACTTCTCGGTGAGAGAAAGTATAGAAGCATCCAAAGTGGACACTTGAATTGTGAGTACACAAACATGAGACTTGAGACTCTCATTCTCAATACTCAAAGTTGAGTTTCGAGAAATCAAATCCGCTATCTCATGTTCATCCGATTCCTCGATATGAACATGCTCAAGTTGAGATTTGAGATTTACAATCTCATTTCTCAAACTTTCAACAACGGTGTCGTTGTTGATGATGATAGGCTTAGGTGAGGTTTGAAGACTAGTTAACTCATCTTTGGTCTTAGTATATCTATTTACTAGTTTAGAATATTTAGACCAAATTTGCTCGTTAGCTAATCTAAGGTCATCCATTGTTACCTCATCGCCTTCATCCTCGCTTTCATCGGAGGAGGACTCTTGATCATGTTCCTCTCTAGCCATGAAGCACATGTGTGCTTGCTCCACTTGTTCATCACCCGACTCTCCACTTAAGGAGTCCTCGTCGGAGTCGGTGAATGTCCCGACAAGTCCTTTCTTGTACCCTTTCTTGTACTTTCGAGACTTGTCGAACTTTGGCACCTTTCATTTCTCATTTTGCTTGTTTTGAGGACAATCCGCTTTCATGTGTCCTGGCTTATTGCATTTAAAACACAAAGGAGCGGAGGCGTTAGTAGAACTAAATTTTGATTTGTTCTTGAAATTACCTTTCCGGAAGAATCGGTTGAACTTCTTTGCCATGAGGGTAAGAGATTCAATGTCCAACTCGTCCTCCGATTCTTCATCATCGGTAGAAGTAGATGAAACGGCCTTGAACGCAATCGCCTTTTTCTTTGGCTCGTCTTACTTCAAGTAAGACTTCACCTTGTCTTGCATCTTTATCTTACTATCCTTGCGTACCTCATAAGACATCAAGGTACCCATTAGTTGAACGACGGTATATTTATTCATATCATTACCTTCCTCGATGACGAAGGTACGCTTTTTCCAACAAGAAGGAAGTCCGTCAATGATCTTTGAGACTTTCTCCTTTTGGGTGTAGGTCTTTCCAAGAGCCTCCAACTCGTTGGTAATGTCAACGAAGCGAGCATAGTACTCCTTCATCTTCTCACCATGTTGCATATGAAATAATTCGTAATCTTTATTAACAACGGTGAGTTTGGAGTCTCTTACCCTACTCGTTCCTTCATGCAAGATGAGGAGTGAGTTCTAGATTTGATATGCACTTTTACATGTGCATATCTTGTTGAAGTCTTCGGGCTCCAAAGCGCATTGCAAGGCATTCATTGCCTTGGCATTGGTTACCTCTGCGGCGACCTCCGCGGTAGTCCACTTCGCGAAATCTTCTTCGGCGGGCTCGACATACTCCGTCATCGTGGCTCTCCATAGTGAAGTGCTCCGGAGGAACGTTTCCATCCGGCATTTCCAGTAAACGTAAATGGTACCGTTGAAGAAAGGAGGCCTAGTTGAGGAGTGTCCTTCCATCACCGAAGAAGTTCCTTCACGGTTCTTGAAGGTGCTATAGTCTGAAGGTGGGCGAACGGTTTTGTTGTCGTTGGAAGACATAGCTATGAACTTGGCTCTGATACCAAATGTAATGCCCTGATAGCTAATGCACAAGTACTAGAGGGGGGTGAATAGTACTTTAAAATAATCAAGAGGATAATTCCTAATTATCTTGCAAACTCAACCAACAATGCGGAAATGAAAAGTGACAACAATAAAAGACAATCGCAAACAAATGATTTAACGGGTTCGGATCCACCCAAGTTTCCCCGACTTGTTCCCGGTGATCATACGTCCCAAACACCCGGATCCCCTCCGGCTACTTGAGTTAGAAACCTCTAACTCAAATTTGCACTATGAAATACGTGTAGAAAACCTCTACAAGATCAAATCATACACAAAAGAAATGTGACTCCCACAAACCGGGATCACACACTTCTCTTACAAAACGAGAGAAAAACTTGCAATATCAAAGTAAATGAAATATGAAATGCTTACCAACAAAATCTTATGCCTTGAGTAAAACTTACGATTTTAGGGCAAGAAGGATTTTGGGGAAGAAGAAGGCACCAAACCCTAGCTCCAAGAAGATGACCAGCAATAGGTGGCTAGGAAGGAGTTGGTGACCTTGAATCAAGCTCTTGGCTTGAGGAGCTCACAATCAATGAGAATCTCTCCTTAGGAATAAGAGTGAGGGAGAGATTCTTGTGAGAAATAAAAGCTTGGAAATGAGAATTAAATGCTTCTCTTTGATTCTCTAAAACACAATAAATATCAGCCTTGAATGCTATGAAGAAGCATCTCAAGATTATATAGGATAGAGAAGAGAGAGAGATAGAGAGAATTCGTGCATTTAATGCTCCAACGGATCTATTTCTGAAGCAGTCTAATCGGTCAAAGAAGGATCACTGACCGATTAGTTTCTCAACTAGTCGGTCGGTGATTCTTCTTGGACCGACTAACTAGTTCACAGCCAATAAAGATAGTTCAGGGAATATAGAACTAGTCGGTCTAAGAAGACTTGCCAACCGACTAGTTTGACAACTAGTCGGTCGGTGAGTGTTCTTTGACCGACTAAGAGATGAAATAGTATAGGCTGAATTCAAGATGAACTAGTCGGTCTAAGAACAAATTCCAACCGACTAGTTTCACAACTAGTCGATCGATAGTTGTTCTTTAACCGACTAACTGTAAACAGTAACTCAGGCTGAAAAATGAAAGCTTAACTAGTCTGTCTAAGAAGGATTCCAAACCGACTAGTTTGACAACTAGTCGGTCGGTGAACCTTCTTGGACCGACTAATTGGTCAACAGTGAATAGGCTGAAATGAGCAAGGAGATCTAGTCGGTTCAGGAAGGATTACTGACCGACTAGATGACAATCTAGTCGGTTGGTTCTTCTTCTTGAACTAACTAAGATGCACCAAAAGCCGCGAAATGAAGCGTGAAGCTTCGGGAAAGTTTGTATGGGCTTCTAAGATAATCCTAGCTCTAATGATATGAGCGTTATGAAGATTAAAACGTAAGATCTACTCAAGGCTTAACATTCTATGAAAAGAAGCTAGAAGACTATAAATTAAACTTGACGAACCGTCTTCAAAAGCTTCATTCCGAATCTCTTGACTTCAATAATGCTCCTAGAGCTTCAACGAAGCTTCAGGCACACGATCACGTGCTTTGAGAAGTCTTGAGACGTCGCTTTTAATGTTCATAGAAATTTGGCGAAGATCTCCATAACTGCGCTCACAAAGAGTTAGTTCACGATATTTATATTTGTTCATCATCAAAACCAAATCCGGAGAATCAATATTCAACATAACCAACGGCTAAATAAATCCAACCGGCTATAATCTGAGCCAGGACAGGCGACTGTAGAAGACTACACATGCGACTGTATAATGGACAAGCGCATGTCTATCCTTAAGCATGCGGCTGCTACAGGGGATGGAAATAAAACAGAGAAGGCAATATACACACTTGAGTATACAGATGACTGTAAATATACAGGCGACTGTAAATATTGCTGTAGAGAAATGTATGCCCTCGTGGCTATTTATCTTGATAAAACATCTTGTTCAATAAATGAAAGTATTCTTTCTGGTAAAGTATTATCTGAGTTGTTCATTACTCGGATTTTTCCCTTGGATTCATAGTTAGGTCACACATGTTTCGAAATGAAGATTACGATTATGGGAAATGTCTGACCTCTAATAGCTTGAATCCTAAAAGTGTTCATGGTCATAGATGTGTCGAGAAAGGGGATATCAACACATCAGACAGCCCATTGCGTCCCTGTCTGGTTGGTCTCATAACCAAGCGACTTGGTAAAGTCGGAAACAGGACGCAGGTGCTCAGTAAAAGCTGAGTTCACTGAACGACCCAAACAGGGAGTTATTAAATGGATACACATTAACTCAACTATCATTAATAACTCTAAGTGATAATAGGTAAGTTGGTCCTTAGGACTTGAGATCATTGTATGAAGCTATGTGTGGACAGTGTCACTTAGGTCTAAAGATCTAACTTCAAGGCTAGGCCTGATGAAAGATCTTAGGCTGGGTGACACTCGAAACATATGAGCTAAGTAGTGATCAACAGAGGATTCGTCTCTTCCGTTAATGGGAAGTTAGTGTCACGGGTCAGTACGGCTCTCGGTAAATCCTTGGCCAAGGTATGTTGTAACTTGTACAACCTGTATGTACCAGAGACCGATGTATACCGACCACTGCTGGCCAATGGGGTTGATAGTATACCATACCCTAGACTAGCCGAGTGACATAGTCATGACGAAGGGACTAAAACTGCGGAAATTATCACAGTCACAGTCAGAGTGATTTCGTCAGGCACTTTTGCTTAAACGAACCTATCACGTAATCGATGATCCCCAAACAGGGACGACACCTACTGCTAGTGGCCACTGTCGTCTTGAGACTTCGAGTCCCGGCCTGTAGTAAGGGTCAGGCTGTAGGGTCTCACACCGAGTAACACTCACGTCGTAGTAACAGATAGAATGTATAGAGGATATCATTAGATGTAAAAGAATAATAAATTCACAAGTTGGTTGTGAAATTGAAGCATTTGGGAATGGAGGAAATTTCGTATGGAATCCAGAGGATCAAACCGTGTAGGAATCGGAGCTCGGATGAGCCCAGAAACGCGAGAAAGGCGAAACGGGAAGTGGGATAAAACCCACTTAGCAAAACGGGCGGGGCCCGCTGACCCAGCGGGCCCGCCCGCTGGGTGCAGCGGGCGCGGCCCGCTGTTGCAGCGGGCCCGGCTGCCACAGCGGGCCCAGCCCGCTGCCACAGCGGGCACGCCCGCTGCATGCGGGCGCAGCCCGCTGGTGACAGCGGGCTGAGCCCGCGCGGGTGTGCCCTAGCGGGCGCGCCCAGTAAGCCTTAGGCGGGCGCGCCCGCTAAGCTTAGCGGGTCGCCCGCCACTTAGGTTAATTTTAGGGTTTTTGTTGAAACCCTTGACGGCTACGAAATTTGGGTTTTTGCTCAACTTTGAGCAATTGTTTGAAGGGTCAAACGAACTCGGATCTCGTCGCCGTTTGTTCCTACACGTTCACCATCACTAGCTCTTCGAAATGATAACTTGTATCATCTCTGGAACTCAACGATGAGTGAGGATTAATTGGTTGAAGGTTAAGGCTTTGTGTAAGCTACACTAACCAAAATTGAATTAATCAATATCCCTCTTCCTAACATTAGTCCCACATTGCTCATGACAAAAGAAGGGGAGCCGGCCTCCTATATAAATAGGTGGGCACTCCCTTCTTTGTTTCTTGCACCAAGTCTCTGATTAAGGAGCTCACGAATATTTTGAGCAAACTTAATCTAGACTAAATTTATTCTCTCCCTCTATAAATTTTCCTGTCCTCCAACCGAGTCCTAGCAAGACAACGAGGAGGTCCGAATCTGATTCGGAAGTCTACGACGCGGGTTTACTCAAGTGAAATCTTCTACGGCTTGTGATGGCTTCAGAGGCAAGGTGCGCCACGGGAGCTGATCCAGTCTGCGGCGAGGAGCGACGCAACACGGCTCGGAAGACGGCTCAGATCAATGAGCGCAAGACGGTGCGGAACATCTTGCCTGCTCCAGGGCAAGATTCCGGGTGAGTCAATTTTATATGCAATTAGTTTAATTAGTAGTTAGAACTTTCTCGAGTTGGTCAGACCCAACTCGAGTCAGTAGATTTCCTGGCTTAGGGAATTTTTCCTTAGGGCTTTATTTATTAAATAGTTTAATAAAATCATTTCTTCCGCTGTTTTATTTATTTTGTTCGTCCGACTTAGGACGAATAGCAATAAATTAGCTCTAAGGGACCTTGAAAATCCCTACAGTGGTATCGGAGCCAGATCTACTCTGTTCTATACTACTTTTTAACTGCATGTTTTAATTATGTGATAATTAGTTTAATGGCGCATTCTTGTTTTATTTTGATGTCACAATAAAGACTTGCTAGGTTAGCCATTAATTGACTCTTAAACTTTATGTGATAAATTTTAACACCATGCTTAATAATTTTAAATTGTTTAAAATTACCTAATGGACGATTAGGTTAGCCATTAATTTCCTCAAACCTTATGTGATAATTTTTAGACACTGCTATGTTTTAAATTGTTTAAATTGCCTATTGGACGATTAGGATAGCAGCATATATTTTGAATCCTTATAGTTGATAAGGTCTTAATAAAAATCGTCTAACAAACCCATAAAATTTTGAATTTTAGGGATCCACTAGTTGATAAGGATTAACTAGTTGAAATTTAAAAAACATTTAGTTGTTGAACGAACATGGAAATGATGACAACACCTTCAATGGATCATGATGTCGGTCAATGTGCTTGGCTAAAGTTTTTGGACCAACCTAGCTAGACTGGGTAACAAGTGGTCCTGGCTTAGTCAATTCCCTGGCCGCGTCCGCTGGACCGCAAGGTGTCGATTCATAACTATGTAAGTCCATCGACTATACCTAAGTCTAATACGATAATAATCTTATTCAAGATAAATCGTAGCCCTCCTTGTTTTAGGAGTTGGCAACTGTAAGAAACATGTTTCGGTTGTTGAGCACACTTAAGCCGTAACAGGTCAATCTTATAGAAACCGATTTCTTGATTGACATCTTAACCTGACTGAAACCGTTGGCTCATCCCTAGAGCATCGGCGCAAGTCTAACCAAGAATGTAGTCTTAAGCTCTGACCCAAACCGGCGTGTCGTGCATACACCGAGCAAAGGGGCAAGTCAGGCTTGACACGAAAACAAGGGTCCGACTAGGCTAGCATTGTGATCGGTTGAGCACACTCTTGATCACAAATGACTAGGGATAAAATCGAATATGGAGTCATATTTTGATATGATCGACAAAGAGTTCGTCTACCTACAGCCGAGTCGAACGACTTGTTGAGCTACACTCAAGGTCGGGCGACTCAAGGTTGTTGGATTCCTGCTCCCATTTAATTTTAATCATGTTTTGGAGTAAAACGATCTGTTTATTAATGGGAGAGTATAATTGGACAAAAATCCATTCTAATTATATTTAAAAATATTTTGAACACATGCTAATTAGGAGTTCTAATCTTTGCAGCATGATAAGTAAGATTGATAATATCCGAGATGAGAACTTATTAACTGGTTTTAATATTAATAGTGGCTGGTTTAAGAAGTCTATAGCAGAAAGGGAAAAATTAAGGGAAGTCTATACCTTAACCTCTAAAATGCAAAGTGTAGTTCTTTCAGTTAATTCTACTGCATGGGTGTTAGACACCGGTGCAGGTTCTCACATTTGTAACCAGTTACAAGGATTGAGAATCAGTAGAAAACTTGTAAAGAATGAGATAATTCTCCAAGTCGGAAACGCAGCAAATGTTGATGTTGTAGCCATAGGAGATCTTAGACACACATTAGCTGGTGGAGCTAACTTGCTTTTGAAGCAATGTTACTATATCCCAAATTTCCTATGCAATATTATATCTGTCTCAGCTTTGGCTAAAGATGGTTATAATTTTACTATCAGCGGAAATGTCATGAACATTGCCCTTGATGGTAAGTTGCTAGGATTTGGGACACTCAGCAATGGGATATACACTTTAAGCAATGAGGTGGTATTAAACGTTAATACTAGAAAACGTAAGGAATCTGTTTTTAATGAAACCTATCTTTGGCATTGTAGACTAGGCCATATCGGAGAGAAAAGACTCAGCAAGTTACATAAAGAGGGGCTATTGGGCCTCTCGAATTATGAGTCATTCGACACTTGCGAGTCTTGCCTCAAAGGTAAGATGGCCAAAACTCCTTTTGCCAGTCAAGGGGAGAGAGTTATCGAACTCTTGGGTCTAGTACATTCCGATGTATGTGGACCCATGTCTACGTTAGCCAAAGGTGGATTTTCATATTTCGTCACGTTTACTGACGACCACTCAAGATTTGGACATGTGTTCTTGATGAAACATAAGTCCGAAACGTTTGAGCGATTCAAGGAGTATCGTGCCAAAGTCGAAAAACAGACTGGGAAAAGTATTAAGATTCTTCGATCCGATCGAGGAGGAGAATACTTAAGCCATGAATTCCTCACTTACTTAAAAGAGAATGGGATCCTCTCTCAGATCACTCCTCCTTACACACCTCAACATAATGGTGTTTCGGAAAGGAGAAACCGAACCTTGTTAGACATGGTTCGGTCTATGATAAGTGAGGCTGAGTTAACTACTTCCCTCTGGGGCTATGCCCTGGAAACTGCTATATACATTCTAAACAAAGTTCCATCAAGGTCTGTGCATTTGACTCCGTATCAGATATGGACAGGGAAGAAACCCAGCCTCAATCATTTGAAGGTATGGGGTTGTCCTGCTTATGTCAAAAGGCAAAATCCAGACAAACTGGAAGACAGATCTATATTGTGTAAATTTATAGGGTACCCAAGACATTCGTTAGGTTATGTCTTTTACCATCCAGAACAACAAAAGATTGTTGTCTCTAGACATGCCACCTTTCTAGAAAAAGAATTCCTTGTGAAGGAATCCACTGGCAAGGTAATTGATTTGAATGAATGTTCGGAGGAAGTACCCACACAGCAACAAGTGTCGGAACCAGTGGGAGAGTCAGAACTTGACATCTCCCAACCAGTCAGTAGGAAGTCAAATAGGATTCCTCGAGCACCCGAAAGGTACTACGGCTTTCTCGTAGACGGGGGAATCGAGGATAGCATCATAATTGATGATGACCCTATTAACTTCCAGGAAGCCATAAAGAGTATAGACTCTGACAAATGGCTAGATGCAATGAAATCCGAAATAGATTCCATGCACGTAAATAAGGTATGGACCTTAGAAAACGTGCCCAAGGGAAATGTTCCCATAGGCTGCAAATGGATCTTCAAGAAGAAGATTGGAGCAGATGGAAAAGTAGAGACGTACAAGGCCAGACTGGTTGCAAAAGGATATCGTCAAATTCTAGGAATAGATTATGACGAAACCTTTTCACCAGTAGCCATGCACAAGTCTATTCGGATAGTGCTCGCTATTGCTGCCTACTACGACTACGAAATCTGGCAAATGGATGTGAAGACTGCCTTCCTAAACGGCGATTTGGAAGAGCAGATTTACATGACCCAGCCAGAGGGCTTCGAAGTCAGTGGGAGCAATGGAAAGGCGTGCAAGCTGCACAGGTCCATCTATGGACTCAAGCAAGCATCAAGAAGTTGGAACATCCGTTTCGACAAAACAGTCAAAGAGTTTGGTTTTGTCAGAAATGAGGATGACCCATGCATCTACAAAAGAACTAGTAATAAGAATTCTATAGTCATCCTAGTACTATACGTAGATGACATTCTCATAATAGGCAACGACATAGAGATGTTAAAGTCTGTTAAAAAATGGCTATCAACCAATTTCTCCATGAAGGACTTGGGAGAAGCATCCTACATACTGGGTGTGAAGATCCATAGAGATAGACCTAAACGGATGCTAGGACTCTCCCAAACCAGGTACATTGAAACCGTGTTAAAACGTTTTAACATGGAAAACAGTAAGGGTGGTTCATTGCCAGCCAATCATGGGATAGCCCTCACCAAGAAGATGTCACCGCAAACCGACTTGGAAAGGGCAAAGATGACCAAGATCCCATATGCTTCTGCTGTGGGATCTATCATGTACTCCATGATTTGTACCAGACCCGATGTCGCTTATGCACTAGGTGTAGTAAGCCGATATCAGTCTAACCCGGGAGAAGAACACTGGAAAGCAGTCAAGACAATTCTTAAGTACTTGAGAAGAACTAAAGACTTGGTCTTGGTCTATGGAAGTGAACACCTGAATGTTGAAGGGTTCACAGATTCAAGCTTTCAAAGTGACATGGATGATAGCAAATCGATCTCAGGATATGTTTTCACTCTCAACGGAGGAGCAGTCAGTTGGAGGAGTTCCAAACAAGTCACTATTGCAGACTCCACAATGGAAGCCGAATACATAGCGGCCAACGATGCAGCAAAGGAAGCAGTCTGGATGAAGAAGTTCATTAACCAGCTCGGGATGGTTCCTGCCGTTGAAAATCCAATACCATTGTATTGCGACAACAATGCAGCCATCAGCCTGGTTCAAGAACCTAGATTCCACAAGAGATCCAGACATATTCTTCGCAAGTATCACCTGATTCGGGAGATAGAGCAGAGGAAAGATATAGAACTCCTTAGAGTCTCTTCAGAAGACAACTTAGCAGATCCATTCACGAAGGTGCTGGCACGTGATCGTTTAGAAAAACTATCGTGTAAATATGGTATGAGATACCAAAATAAATAGGCCTGAGTGCAAGTGGGAGATGTAGAGAAATGTATGCCCTCGTGGCTATTTATCTTGATAAAACATCTTGTTCAATAAATGAAAGTATTCTTTCTGGTAAAGTATTATCTGAGTTGTTCATTACTCGGATTTTTCCCTTGGATTCATAGTTAGGTCACACATGTTTCGAAATGAAGATTACGATTATGGGAAATGTCTGACCTCTAATAGCTTGAATCCTAAAAGTGTTCATGGTCATAGATGTGTCGAGAAAGGGGATATCAACACATCAGACAGCCCATTGCGTCCCTGTCTGGTTGGTCTCATAACCAAGCGACTTGGTAAAGTCGGAAACAGGACGCAGGTGCTCAGTAAAAGCTGAGTTCACTGAACGACCCAAACAGGGAGTTATTAAATGGATACACATTAACTCAACTATCATTAATAACTCTAAGTGATAATAGGTAAGTTGGTCCTTAGGACTTGAGATCATTGTATGAAGCTATGTGTGGACAGTGTCACTTAGGTCTAAAGATCTAACTTCAAGGCTAGGCCTGATGAAAGATCTTAGGCTGGGTGACACTCGAAACATATGAGCTAAGTAGTGATCAACAGAGGATTCGTCTCTTCCGTTAATGGGAAGTTAGTGTCACGGGTCAGTACGGCTCTCGGTAAATCCTTGGCCAAGGTATGTTGTAACTTGTACAACCTGTATGTACCAGAGACCGATGTATACCGACCACTGCTGGCCAATGGGGTTGATAGTATACCATACCCTAGACTAGCCGAGTGACATAGTCATGACGAAGGGACTAAAACTGCGGAAATTATCACAGTCACAGTCAGAGTGATTTCGTCAGGCACTTTTGCTTAAACGAACCTATCACGTAATCGATGATCCCCAAACAGGGACGACACCTACTGCTAGTGGCCACTGTCGTCTTGAGACTTCGAGTCTCGGCCTGTAGTAAGGGTCAGGCTGTAGGGTCTCACACCGAGTAACACTCACGTCGTAGTAACAGATAGAATGTATAGAGGATATCATTAGATGTAAAGAGAATAATAAATTCACAAGTTGGTTGTGAAATTGAAGCATTTGGGAATGGAGGAAATTTCGTTTGGAATCCAGAGGATCAAACCGTGTAGGAATCGGAGCTCGGATGAGCCCAGAAACGCGAGAAAGGCGAAACGGGAAGTGGGATAAAACCCACTTAGCAAAATGGGCGGGGCCCGCTGTTGCAGCGGGCGGGCCCGCTGCCACAGCGGGCACGCCCGCTGCATGCAGTGAGCGCAGCCCGCTGGTGACAGCGGGCTGAGCCCGCGCGGGTGTGCCCTAGCGGGCGCGCCCAGTAAGCCTTAGGCGGGCGCGCCCGCTAAGCTTAGCGGGTCGCCCGCCACTTAAGTTAATTTTAGGGTTTTTGTTGAAACCCTTGACGGCTACGAAATTTGGGTTTTTGCTCAACTTTGAGCAATTGTTTGAAGGGTCAAACGAACTCGGATCTCGTCGCCGTTTGTTCCTACACGTTCACCATCACTAGCTCTTCGAAATGATAACTTGTATCATCTCTGGAACTCAACGATGAGTGAGGATTAATTGGTTGAAGGTTAAGGCTTTGTGTAAGCTACACTAACCAAAATTGAATTAATCAATATCCCTCTTCCTAACATTAGTCCCACATTGCTCATGACAAAAGAAGGGGAGCCGGCCTCCTATATAAATAGGTGGGCACTCCCTTCTTTGTTTCTTGCACCAAGTCTCTGATTAAGGAGCTCACGAATATTTTGAGCAAACTTAATCTAGACTAAATTTATTCTCTCCCTCTATAAATTTTCCTGTCCTCCAACCGAGTCCTAGCAAGACAACGAGGAGGTCCGAATCTGATTCGGAAGTCTACGACGCGGGTTTACTCAAGTGAAATCTTCTACGGCTTGTGATGGCTTCAGAGGCAAGGTGCGCCACGGGAGCTGATCCAGTCTGCGACGAGGAGCGACGCAACACGGCTCGGAAGACGGCTCAGATCAATGAGCGCAAGACGGTGCGGAACATCTTGCCTGCTCCAGGGCAAGATTCCGGGTGAGTCAATTTTATATGCAATTAGTTTAATTAGTAGTTAGAACTTTCTCGAGTTGGTCAGACCCAACTCAAGTCAGTAGATTTCCTGGCTTAGGGAATTTTTCCTTAGGGCTTTATTTATTAAATAGTTTAATAAAATCATTTCTTTCGCTGTTTTATTTATTTTGTTCGTCCGACTTAGGACGAATAGCAATAAATTAGCTTTAAGGGACCTTGAAAATCCCTACAATTGCATCAGTCGACTGACTTGCAAATTGGTATGAAGTTCAGAAAATGCAAGTTACGCACAGACGACTGTAGAACAATTCGCAGGTGCCTGTTGGAAGACAGTCGACTTTAAATACTGTTCCATAAGCTCAAGAAATAGTCGATAAAAGGTTGACTTGTGCAGTGCACTACAGTCGACTGTAGAAGGCTCGACAGGCGCCTAGAATCACCCAGTTGCCTATAGGAGAGCCAAAAACTTCAGTTTGCATTTAAGGCATGATGAACCTATTGGAATGATTTTTATGATAATCCTGAGGCTCACTAAGATGGAAAATGCCTATGCATGAATGAGTTAATCAATTTATCAAGGCATTACATTAAACCTAGAATCAAAAAGGAGAAAAACAATAAATAAAATATTACTTAGATTACATTGCTTCCCTTAGAGTCTCTGGCTTCAACCTTGATACTCTCCATCATCTCCAAGCTTTGGCACCCCTTGCGTCCAAGCTATGGCATCGCTCCTCTCGATGACCATCCTTGCACCAAGTGTTTGGTCTCCAAAAATGATATTCTTGAAATGTTAACTATGAGACTAAACAAGAAAGTCATTAGCAACACCATAATGTTGTTATCATCATCAAACTAACATTGGTATGAAACACCAATACTCAACAATCTCCCCTTTTTGAGGATGACACACATTATGTAAACATAAAGAAAATAAAGCACGATGATAATGAGCTCTCCCTACTTATACGCATTAATAGTAAAATGAGATACACAATTGTAAATACTCATTATACCAATTGAAATAATAAGAAGCAATGGTGAGAGATAATAGGCATGGATTACATAAACCAATTGCAATAATTATATAACATGCTGCACATATATGGTTTACATAATCCCACATACCTCTCCCTATATATATATATCTCTCTCCCCAAATGCATATGTATGATAAACATGATTTACATAATGCATATATATATATCTCTCCCCTTATCATTGTCAAAAAGGTGGACATTAAATATATCCCCTATGACATCTTAATCAAAGATGTGACAATATGCAAGAGATAGAGAGATGTATGATAACAAATTGTAAAATTTAGTGGGTATCAATCACTATCACATGCTCCACCTAGATCATTAAAAAGGTCAAATTTTTACTTCTAGAATCTAATAACAATTGTAAAGAAAGAGATAAAAGATAATCCTCTTTACCAATTGTAAATAATACTTGGAGCAAAGGGCCTAAAGTGTATCAACGCAACAGATATGGAAAAATCAGACACATTGATACACATGACATTGTCAAAAGAAAATATAACATGAAACATGTTGGCAATATCCAAGGTTGAATTTGAGACCAATAATAACAAAATGTAAACAATGATAAGAACAACCCAAAATGAGAGTTAAAATATGTTTTAAAAAATTTAAAACATGTTAGCTATAATAACTCCCCCATTGTCATACACGTGATTAAAAACATGCTTGTATAACAATGTATTCCCCCACGATCCCATTTTCATGAAAAATAATTTGACAAATTTTCAAAATCATGAAGCACACACAAACAATGGGTATGCTAGAAAATAAACTATTAAGCACAGTGCACATGCAATATGCATATGTGTGAGGAACCTAAACATTAGGAAACCAAACCCAAGAGGAGTTTGATTTCCTAATGTAATCATATGAAGTGATCACATCCCGAACTAAAGAGTTGAAGTATCTATCACTCTCTTGCACACTACACCTAGTGGGAATCCATAAACTCAAGGATTTCCTAGGCAATAAAAATGTAGGCAATAAAATCATCTTATTTAATAAAAAGAAACATGTCTTGCATAAAATATAGAAAATAGCACCGAGCTCAGAAAAATCTGTAAAAAATATCAGTTGGAACTGGGAGATCGCCATCTTCAATTGAAAAATAAGAGAGGACAAAATTAGGCCAAAATCAAATCATTTAATAAAAAGATCCATATCTTCCAGAAAATTTAGAAAATAGCCCCGATGTCAGAATATTCCGCAAAAATGTCCATTGGAACCGAGAGATCGCCATCTTCAGCTGAAAAATAAAAGAAGACCAAATTTGGCCAAAAAATAATATCATTTAATAAAAAGATCCTTAACTTCCCGAAAATGTAAAAAAATAGCACCGAACT
This sequence comes from Scilla litardierei, assembly GCA_030789695.1. Taxonomy (NCBI): domain Eukaryota; kingdom Viridiplantae; phylum Streptophyta; class Magnoliopsida; order Asparagales; family Asparagaceae; genus Scilla; species Scilla litardierei. The sequence continues at coordinate 65,997,488 of CM061136.1, forward strand.
CAGAAAAATCAGCAAAAATGTCTGTTGGAACCTGGAGATCGCCATCTTTAGCTGAAAAACAAGAGAAGAGAAAATTAAGCTATAAAAATCATATCACGAAATATAAATATCCATATCTTTTAGATAATGTAGAAAATAGCCTGGAGCTCAAAAAACTGCACAATGTAAATTGGAATTGATAGATCACCATCTTCAACTGAAAAAACAGTAGACAAAATTAGGCCAAAATTCATATCATTTAATTAAAATATTCATATCTTCCAGAAAAGTTAGAAAAATAGTCCTAAGCTAAGAAAAATTCACAAAAAATGTCTGTTGGAATGGGTATATCGACATCTTCAACTGAAAAAAATAAGAGAAGACAAATGTAGATTATAAAAATTATATCATTTATTAAACAGATCCTTGTCTTTTATAAAATATAGAAAATAGCACCGAGCTCATAAAAATCAGCCAAAATGTTTGTTGGAATCGGGATATCGCCATCTTTAACTAAAAACAAGAGACGAAAAAATTATGCCAAAAATCATAGCATTAAATAAAAAGATACATATATTCCAAAAAATATAGAAAATAGACACGAGGTCAGAATAATACACAAAAATGTCTGTTACAATAGGGAGATCGCCATCTTAAACTGAAAAACACGAGAAGACAAAATTAGACCATAAAAATTATATCATTTAATATAAAGATTCATATCTTCCGGAATATGTAGAAAATAGCCCGTAGCTCAGAAAAATACACAAAAATTTCCGTTGGAACCGAGAGAACGACATCTTCAACTGAAATAATAAGAGAAGACAAATGTAGGCTATAACAATCATATCATTTAATAAAAAGATACATACCTACCATAAAATGTAGAAAATAGCACCGAGCTTAGAAAAATCTGCACAAATGTCCGTTGGAACTGAGAGATCGCAATATTCAATTGAAAAAAATAAGAGAATATAAATTAGGCCAAAAAATCATTTTGATTTAATAAAAAGATTCGTATCTTCCAGAAAATGTAGACTAATAGTCCCAAGCAAAGAAAAGTTCGCAAAAATGTCCGTTGAAACCGGTAGATCGCAATCTTACCTAAAAATAAGAGAATAAAAATGTTGGCAATAAAAATCATCTCATTTAATAAATTGAAACATATCTTCCATAAAATATATGAAATAGCACCGAGCTCAGAAAAATCTGCAAAACATATCAGTTGGAACCGGGAGATCGCCATCTTCAACTAAAAATAAGAGAATGCAAAATTAGGCCAAAATTCAAATCATTTTACAAAAAGGAACATATCTTCCAAAAAATTTCGAAACTAGCCCCGAGATCAGAATAATCTGCAAAAATGTCTGTTGGTACAGAGAGATCGCCATCTTCAGCTGAAAAAAGAGAAAGACAAAATTTAGCAAATAATTCATATCATTTAATTAAAATATCCATATCTTCCAGAAAAGTAAGAAAAATAGTCCCAAGCTAAGAAAAATCTGCAAAAATGACTGTTGAATGGGTAATTTTCAATTGGAAAAAAGAGAAGACAAATGTAGGATATAAAATTTATATCCTGTAATAAACGGATCCTTATCTTTCATAAAATATAAAAAATAGCACCGAGCTCATAAAAATCTGCAAAAATGTCTGTTTGAACCGGGAGATCGCCATCTTCAACTGAAAAATAAGAGAAGAAAAAATTATGCCAAAAATCATATCATTAAATAAAAAGATAATATATTCATGAAATTTTAGAAAATAGCCACGAGGTCAGAATAATATGCAAAAATGTCCCTTAGAATCAGGAGTTCTCCATCTTCAACTGAAAAATAAGAAAAGACAAATTTTGACCATAAAAATCATATCATTTAATATAAAGATCCATATCTTTCAGAATGTGTAGAAAAGAGCCTAGAGCACAGAAAAATCCGTAAAAATTTCCGTTGGAACCGATAGAACACAATATTCAACTGAAAATAAGGGAAGACAAATGTAGGCTATAAAAATCATATCATTTAATAAAAAATTATATATCTTCCATAAAATGTAGAAAATAGCAGCGAGCTCAAAAAATCCGTAAAATTGTTTGTTGGAGCGGGGGATCGCTATCTTCAACAGAAAAATAAGAGAAGACAAAATTAGGATACTGAAATCATATGATTTAATATAAAGATTCATATCTTTCATAAAATGTAGAAAATAGCTCTAAGCTCAGAAAAATCCGTAAAAATATTCTTTGGAACCGGGAGATCGTCATCGTCATCTTAAAAATAGAGAAGACAAAATTAGCACAAAAAATCATATCATTTCATAAAAAGATCCATATCTTTTAGAAAATGTAGAAAAACAGACTCAAGCTAAAAAATCCGCAAAAATGTCGAATGGAACCGGGAGATCGCCATCTTCAGTAGAAAAACTAAAAAAAATAAAAGAAGACAAACGTAGGCTATAAAAATCATATCATTTATAAAAATGTAGAAAATAACACCGAGCATATAAAAATCCACAAAAATGTCTGTTGGAACAGGGAGATCGCTATCTTCAACTGAAAAATAATCGAAGACAAAATTATGCCAAAAATCATATCATTAATAAAAAGAACCATATCTTCTAGAAAATTTAGAAAATAGTATCAGGTCAGAATAATACGCAAAATGTCCCTTAGAAACGGAAGTTCGCTATCTTTAACTGAAAAATAAAAGAAGACAAAATTAGGCAAAAAAATCATATTATTTAATAAAAAGATCCATAACTTCTCGAAAATGTAGAAAAGAGCACCGAGCTTAGAAAAATCTGAAATATGTCCATTGGAACTGGGAGATCACCATCTTCAACTGAAAATAGGAGAAGACAAAAGTTGGCTATAAAAATCATATCAATTAATATAAATAATCATATTATACAAAAAAATATAGTAAATAGCCTAGAGCTCAAAAACAGCGCAAATGTCCATTGGGACAGGGACATCGCCATCTTCAAATTACAAAAAGAGAAAACAAAATTAGGCCAAAAAATCATATCATTTCATAAAAGAATACTTATCTTACACAAAAATGTAGAAAAATAGTCTCAAGCTAAGAAAAATCGGCGAAAATGTCCGTTGAAACCAGGAGACTGCCATCTTCAACTAAAAAATAAGAGATTACAAACGTAGACTATAAAAATCATATTATTTAATAAAAAGATCTATATCTATCATAAAATGTAGAGAATAGCACCAAGCTCAAAAAACACAAAAATGTCCGTTTAGAATCGGAAGATCGCCATCTTTAACTGAAAAAAATAAGAGAAGACAAAATTAGGCTATAAAAATCATATCATTTAATAAAAAGATCCATAACTTCCCGAAAATTTAGAAAATTGCCCGGATCTCAGAAAAATCCGCAAAAATGTTCGTTTAAACTGGACGATAGCCATCTTCAATTGAAAAAATAAGAGAAGAAAAAATTAGGTTAAAAAATCATATCATTTAATAAAAATATCCATAACTTTTCGAAAATGTAGAAACATATCACCGAGCTCCGAAAAATCGACAAAAATGTCTGTTGGAACTGGGAGATCTCCATCTTCAACTGAATAGTAAAAGAAGATAAAATTAGGTTATAAAACCCAAATTATTTAATATAAATATTCATATCCTACAGAAAATGTAGAAAATAACTGGAGCTCAGAAAAATCCGAAAAAATATCTGTTGGAACTGGGAGATCCCCGTCTTCAATTGAAAAATAAAAGAAGACAAAATTAGCCCAAAAATCATCTTAATTAATAAAAAGTTACATATTTACCATAAAATGCAGAAAATAACACAGAGCTCAAAAAAATATGCACAAATTTCTGTTGAAACCGGGAGATTGCAATATTCAACTTAAAAAAGAGAAGACAAAACTAGGCCAAAAATTTATATCATTTAATAAAAAGATTATATCTTCCAGAAAAAGTAAAAAAAATGCCCCAAGCTAAGAAAAATCTTCAAAAACGTACGTTGCAACTGGAAGATCGCAAATTCAACTAAAAAATATGAGAAGACAAAATTCGGCTACAAAAATCTTGTCATTTAATAAAGAGATCCATATCTTTAATAAAATGTAGAAAATAGCCTTGAGCTCAAAAAACCGAAAAAATGTCTGTTGGAACTGGAATATCGCCATCTTCAACTGAAAAATATGAGAAGACAAAATTAGGCAATAAAAATCATATCATTTAATATAAAGATTCTTATCTTCCAGAAAGTGTACAAAATAACATCGAGCTCAGAAAAAACCGTAAAAATGTCCATTGGAACCGGGAGATCGCCATCTTCAACTGAAAAATAAGAGAAGCCAAATTTAGGCCAAAATATTATATCATTTTATAAAATGATACATATCTTCCAAAAGTGAAAAATAGCCAGGAACTCAGAAAAATCTGCAAAAATGTCTGTTACAACTAGGAGATCGCCATCTTCAACTGGAATTAAGAGAAGACAAAATTAGGCCAAAATATCATATCATTTAATAAAATGATGCATATCTTCCAAAAAAGTGGAAAATAATCCGGAACTCAGAAACATCCAAAAAATGCATGTTTGGAACCGGGAGATCACCATCTTAAACTAAAAAAATAAGAGAAGACAAAATGAGGCCAAAAAATCATTTCATTTAATAAAAAGATCGCCATCTTCAACTGGAAAATAAGAGAAGACAAATTTAGGCTATAAAAATCATATCAATTAATACAAAGGTCCATATCTTTCATAAAATGGAAAAAATAGCACCAAGCTCAAAAACTGATATATAAAAATTTTAGTAGTAGAAGATGGTGATATCATAGTTACAATAGAAATTTTTATAGATGAAGATGGTGATTTCTCGGTTCCGAATTTTTTCTTTTCTTATATTTCAGTTGAAGATGGTGATTTCCCGGTTTCAACGGAAATTCTTTTTGCCTAATTTTGTCTTCTTTGATATGCTCTAATAAAACGATCCATATCTTTCGGAAATGTGAAAAATAGCCCAAAGCTCAGAAAAATATGCAAAAATGTCCGTTGAAACAGCAGATCACCATCTTCAATCAAAATATAAGCGAAGACAAAATAAGACTAAAAATCATATCATTTAATAACAAGATTGCCATCATCATCTGAAAAATATGAGAAGCCAAAATTAGGCAATAAAAATCATATCAATCAATATAAAGATCCTTGTCTTTGAGAAAATATAGAAAATAGCCATGAGCTTAGGAAACGCAAAAAAATCCATTGGAAATGGGAGGTCGCCATCTCCAACTGAAAAGTAAGAGAAGACAAAAAATTAGGACAAAAAAATCATACATTTAATATAAAGATCCATATCTTACAGAAAATGTAGAAAATTGCTCTAAGATTGGAAAAATCCGCAAAAATGTCCGTTGGAACCCGGAGATCGCCATCTTCATCTTAAAAAATAGGAGAAGACAAAATTAAGCCATAAAAATCATATCATTTAATATAAAGATCCATATCTTACAGAAAATTTAAAACATAGACTAGAGCTTAGAAACTTTCCCAAAAATTTCCGTTGGAACTGGGATATCGCCATATTCAACTGAAAAATAACAGAAAACAAACTTAGTCTATGAAAATCATATCATTTAATAAAAAGATCCATATCTTCAATAAACTATTGAAAATAGTTCCGAGTTTAGAAAAATCCATTAAAATGGCTGTTGGAACCGAGAGATGACATCTTCAACTGAAAAATCAGAGAAGACAAAATTAGGCTATAAAAATCACATCATATAATATAAAAATTCATATTTTATAAAAAATTTAGAACATAGCCTGGAGCTCAAAAATATCTGAAAATGTCCGTTGGAACTGGGTGATTGCCATCTTCAACGAAAAAAATAATAGAAGACAAAATTAGAATAAAAAGATCAATAACCTCTCGAAAATGTAGAAAAATAACCCTGAGCACAGGAAAACGGAAAAAATATCTGTTGGAACTGGGAAATTGCCATCTTCAACTTAAAAATAAGAGAAGACAGACTTAGTCTATAAAAATCATATCATTTATTATAAAAATCCATATCTGCTAGAAAATTTATAAAATAGCCTAAAGCTCAAAAATCTGCACAAATGTTCGTTGGAAATGGGAGATCACAAAAAAAGAAGACAAAATTAGGCTAAAAATCATATCATTTAATAAAAAGATCCAATACTCTCTGAAAATGTAAAAAAATAGTCTCAAGCTCAGAAAAATCCTTTAAAATGTACGTTGGATGCGGGAGATCGCCATCTTCAAGTGAAAAATAAGAAAAGACAAAATTAGACTACAAAGTCATATCATTTAATAAAAAGAGCCATATCTTCAATAAAATATAGAAAATAGTCATGATCTCAGAAAAATCCGTAAAAATGTCTGTTGGAAGCGGGAGATTGCTATTTTCAACTTAAAAATAAGAGAAGAAAAATTATGTTATAAAAATCATATCATTTAATCTAAATATACATATCTTACTAGAAATGAATAAAATAGCCCGGAGCTCAGAAAAATCTGCGAAAAATGTCCGTTGGAACATGGAGATCATCGTCTTCATGTGAAATATGAGAAGATAAAATTAGGCCAAAAATCATATTATTTAATAAAAAGATCCATATCTTCTACAAAATGTAGAAAATAGCCTCTAGGTCAATAAATCCGCAAAAATCTCCATTGGAACCGTGAGAATGCCATCTTCAATTGAAAAATAAGAGAAGATAAAAATTAGGCGAAAAATATATCATTTAATAAAATGATACATATCTTCCATAAAATGAAGAAAAATAGCCTCAAGCTAACAAATATCAGTAAAATGTCCACTGAACCTGGTAGATCGCAATATTCAACTGAAAAATAAGAGAAAAACATAGGAAATAAAATTCATATCATTAAATTAAAAAAATTCTTATTTTCCATAAAATGTAGAAAATAGCACCGAGCTTCAAAAAATCCGTAAAATTTTCCGTTGGAATCGGAAGATAGCCATCTTCAACTGTAAAATGTAAAATAACAGTAGACAAAATTCGGCCAAAATCAAATAATTTAATAAAATATCAATTTCTTCAAGTAAATTTAGAAAATAGCCATATGGTCAAAATAATCTGCAAAAATATACGTAAGACCCGGGAGATCGCCATCTTTAACATAAAAATAAGAGAAGACAAATTTAGGCCAAAGAATCATATCATTTAATAAAAAGATCCATAATTTTCCAAAAATGTAATAAATAGAAACCAAGCTTAGAAAAATCTGCAAAAATATCCGTTAAAAACGGGAGAGTGCGATCTTCAACTGCAAAGAAAGAGAAAACAAAATTAGGCTAAAATCATATCATTTAATAAAAATATTCATATCTTCAATAAAATATAGAAAATAGCCCAGAGAACATAACAATCCCTAAAAATACATGTTTGACCATGGAGATCGCCATCTTCAACTAAAAAATGAAAGAAGATAAAATTAGGCCAAAATGATTTCATTTAATAAAATGATCTATATCTTCCAAAAATGCAGAAAATAGCCACGAGCTCATAAAAATCCGTGAAAATGGCCGTAGGAACAGAGAGATCGTTATCTTCCACAGAAAAATAAGAGAGAAGACAAAATAAAGCACAAAATCATTTTATTTAACTAAAAGATGCATTTCTTCAAGAAAATACAGAAAATAGCTTCGAGCTAAGTAAAATCTACAAAAATGTCTATTTGAACTGGGAGATCACCATCTTCAACTGAAAAATAAGAGAAGACAAAATTAGGCTATAAAATCGTATCTTTTAAATTAAAGATAAATATATTACAAAAATTTAAAAAATAGCCAGGAGCTCAGAAAATACCACAAAATGTCCGTTAGAATCAGGAGATCGCCATCTTCATCTAAAAAAATAAGAGAAGACAAAATTAGGCCTAAAATCAAATTATATATTAAAAGATCTATATCTTCCAGGATATATAGAAAATAGCCTTACGCTCAGAAAAATCTGCAAAAATATCTGTTGGAACCCGAGAGAATGTCATCTTCAACTAAAAATAAGAGATGACAGAATTAGGCTATAAAAATCATATCATTTAATATAAAGATTCATACCTTATCGAAAATGTAGAAAATATATCGTAGCTCAGAAAAATCCGCAAAAATATCTGTTGGAATCGGAAGATCGTCATCTTCGTCTGAAAATAAGAGAAGACAAAATTAGGCCAAAAAACCATACCATTTCATAAAAAATCCATATCTTCCAGAAAATGTAGAAAAATAACCTTAAGTTAAAAAAATCCGTAAAAATGTCCGTTAGAACTGGGAGATTGCCATCTTCAACTGAGAAAAAGAGAAGACCAACATAGTCTATTAAAATAATATCATTTATAAAAATGTAGAAAATAGCAGCAAGCTTATAAAAATCAGCAAAATTGTCCATTGGAACAGGGAGATCGTCATCTTCAATTGAAAAATAAGAGAAGGTAAAATTAGGCCAAAAATCATATTATTTAATAAAAGATCTATATCTTCCAAAAATTTAGAAAATAGTCCCTATGTCAGACTAATATGCAAAATTTAGAAATGAGAGATCACTATCTACAACTGAAAAAAATTAAAAGAAGACAAAATTAGGCTAAAAATCATAGCATTTAAAAAAGATCCGTAACTTCTCGAAAAATGTGGAAAAATGGCCCCGAGCTCAAAAAAATCCACAAAAATGTCCCATGGAACCGAAAGATTGCCATCTCAACTGAAAAATAAAAGATGACAAAATTAGGTTCTAAAAATCATATCATTTAATATAAAGATTCATATTATACAAAAAAATATAAAAAATAGCCCGTAGCTCAAAATAAATCTGCACAAATACTTTTTTTAACCGGGAGATCGCCATCTTCAAAGAAAAAAGAAAAAAGTAGGCAAAACAATCATATCATTTCATAAAAAGATACATATCTTTCAAAAAATGTAGAAAAAATAGTCTCAAACTAAGATATCTACAAAATAGCGGTTGGAATCGAGAGATCGTCATCTTCAACTAAAAACATAAGAGAAAACAAATGTATGCTATAAAATAATACTATTTAACTAAAAGTTCTTTATCTTCCATAAAATGCAGAAAGTTAAAAATAG
>CM061136.1:66007078-66032080 GCA_030789695.1 Scilla litardierei
GTTATCAAGAGAAATTGAATAAGAGATATTGGACAAGAGAAATTGGATAAGAGATATCTATATTATAAAAGAGGGATGTTATCAAGATAAATTGGATAAGGGATATTGGACAAGAGAAATTGGATAAGAGATATCTATATTATAAAAGAGGGATGTTATCAAGAGAAATTGGATAAGAGAAATTGGACCAGAGAAATTGGATAAGAGATATCTATATACAAAAGAGGGATGTTATCAAGTGAAATTGGATAAGAAAAATTGGACAAGAGAAATTGGATAAGAGATGAGATTTTGAGTGATATCTATTATATAATGCATGACCTTTGTCCTAGATGGCAGTTTTGTCCTACGTGTCTCAATTTTGACCTACGTGTCTCCAAAATTATGACTAGGATAATCTACTCACACACAATTATTTAAAACTGAGTTTTGAAAAAACAGCGGTTCCAACTTTGGATCCTACGACTGTTTTGAAAAGGAACGGTTCTAAAAAATAAAAACCTGTTGTCTTCAATTCCCGTGCCCTCATTTACAAGTTCTCAACAATTCCCAACAACAACCTGTTGTCTTCAATTCCCACTAACAAACCGTTCTCTTCATCCTTCAACATTCATCCCATAAACGTAACTCATCTGCGACGTCCTCGATTCAAGACGTCCTCTGGTACTCTCCTCTCTCTCTCTCTCTCTCACAATTTCATTCATTAATTTCTGATCCCTAGGGTTTCGGTTAATTTTTGACATTTTTTGGTTAATTTTTGACATTTGAAATCAATGTTTGGCATTTGTTTTTCATGTTCGAAATCAACGCTTTCTTAAAGTAACTGACCTTTTGAGTGTTTAGGTTTCATTTTTTGGCATTTGTCTGTTTATGTGAATTACTCTACATTTTTTGGGTAGAGGAAATGTCTTTTTTATGTAGTTCCCCAGTAGTTCCCCAGTTAATTTCATTCTTAAAGTTACTGACCTTATTTAGGACCATGCCAATGAATTATTTGAAACTTTTTACCAGTTTAGCATTAATTTAATAAGCACCAGTTCAGCATTAATTAATTTAATAAGCACTTTATTTATGATGGCTCCTCAGCATTAATTTAATTATTTGAATCATTTATGATGGTCCTCATTGAATTATTCACTGTGTTGATTTGCATGGTCCTCATTTAATAATGCTAATGAAAAGTGCCTTTGATTACCAGTTTAGCATTATTCGTTTAGGACCGTGCAAATGAACACGATCCAATTATTTTTTTTAGGATTAGCCCAGGTGAACACGATCTAATTTGTTAAACAGTTTAGCATTATCATTATCATTATCATTATGATAAACTGTTTAGGATTAGCAGCTTACCATTATCATTAGCATTATGACTGTGCATGGGTTACCCTATCTAAAGTACACAGACTTCGACAAATTGAGTTTCAATAGGCAGATTGAGTTTCAAATTTTTGATGATTGAGTTCCAAAGGGCACTTTTCATTTAACTGATTGAGTTCCAACTGATTTTGTTCCAAAGTGAACTGTTCCAAAGGGATTAAAATCAACTAAACATAAAAAATTTCCATTTCATGTCAACTAAACATAAAAATGCGACAAAAAACTTCTTGCTGGAGGTTATTTTTAATTGATAGAGATTTTGACAGACTGCTCACACTTATATCCAGATTAGACATGCAACCAAGAACAAAGATAATTCAACAAGCTTGATGCCAAAGAGGACACAATTCTTTCCAATTCTAATTGGGAGTTGTGAGTGGGGATATCGCTCAATTTTTTTAATTGTGAGTTGTGCGTGGGGATTTCACATTATTCTAATTCTAATTGATGCCAAACATGCCACGATTTGATATCACTCAATTAAGAGGACACACGCTTAATTGATATAATTTCTTCCCAATCCTGTTTTAATGGTAGTTTACAGTAAACGTTGGGCGGAAACATACAGATAGCAACACAATTCCCTAAGGTTAGATTTTCTTTGATATGGTTGTATAGGAAAGATAACAAGCTACCTTTCTGAGTGCCAAAAATAATGATCTCCCATTTGAAAAAAAATGTCTTAATTGGAGGAATAAAAATGCATTTGGGAGAGGATTATCATGTCACCATTTCACCCGTGCACTGACTGTCCTCCTCGGTTGCGCACTCGGGAGACGACCTTCGCCGTGCCCTATGGGCACGGGTTATGACTAGTATATATATATATATATATATATATATATATATATATATATATATATATATATATATATATATATATATATATATATATATATATATATATATATATATAAGTATAAATTAGTATAAAAAGAATAACAATATAATGTTTAACATAAAAATATAACCAGTAAGTAGTTTTTATATATTAATAAGTTAGTATAATATATAAGTTAGTTTACTACATTATGTAGTTATGATGTAGGATATATACGTATTAGTTTTATATTAGTTTATATTTTAAGGAAACTGAATAATATAATTATCTAAAAACAAACATCATGTAAATTATATAAGCAATGTTTTGTAGTAACTAATTGTTGTTGATTGAGAACACTTAACGTCGCTAATCTAATGACGCGGAAAACGTCTGTGCCTTCCGTACAAACTCATCGACACCAGAGTCTAAAACACAGGCAAGTGTGCAATTTAATACACGTTGTAAATGTTGTTCATTTAGACGCTTTTACACTTAACTAGTTCTATATGACTTAAACTGTGATATCTTGTACACAGAATGCCATGTGACACAATGACACTAAAACCCCTTATACGCACTTTTGTGAATTGCTTGACTAGAATCCACGTGCGTGTGTGTGGACATCATTAAGTAGAATGATAACGTCTTGTTACGTCAGGAAATGCAATACCTACAGAAAGTACATGAAATACGTGAATAACTTGATAATCATAGAACTTGATAGCCGGTTTGGCTAAATCATAGACATGCGTGCCAAGATTTGGCTATTCCTGTGGGCCGGTTGGCTAGTCTGGCTCTGTCCAGTATATAACTCATTATGGCCGGTTGGCTGATTCTGGCTCGTGGTCCAGAAAGTACACGTGGATGGGGTTGGGTTCGCGTGCACTAGCCGGTAGTAAAAGGGTCGCCTTCGGGGACATTTGAAGGTGGATTCACTTACTAGCCGTCTAAAGACGAAACCTTAGTCACAGAATTGCACACACAATTAAACAACTTGAAAATGATGTATCAAACATGTTAACTTATAGAACTGATGTTGTTTTATTTAAAATTGAACTGCCATGTTTCCATTTATAACAGAACTGTCATGCTAGTGTAAACTTTTACAATTGCTTTAGCTGACATGTATAATATGTTGCAAATCTTGCCAAGGGTCCCACTCTTAACCATAACTTGCCAAGGACCCTTACTGACATACATTTCATGTTGTTTGAAATGTATGTCTGATCACGAGACATGGTACACGGAGGACGAGTTGTTTGATCAGACCGATCTGTTGGACCAGGAGTACGTCGACTAAGAGGTTCTCCCCACAGAGGACTAGTCACCGAGATTCTCCAACTGCTGCTTAGAGTTTTATTTCTGCTTTTCTGTTAGGTGTGTACCCACTTTTGTAGACTTTACTTGTTGGTCATGCTTGGGGCTTTATTTCTTTGTGTACTTTCTTTTGGACGTTGGCTTAATTTATAATTATCTCTGTTGTTCTGATTGCAAGCAAGAATCTGTGTTGGTTGGTATTCACAGACGCTTATTGGGCTTAAGTGTCACCGCTTCAGCCCATGCGAACCCGCTCGCGTCCTTGCTCCCAAGTATTATAGGAAGCGGGGCGTGACAAGTTATTGTGGTGGCCCATGCAGGTCGTGCATAATGCAAAACTCAGAATAATGGAAATACTAACATTAGCCAAAACGTCTGGATTTAACTTGTACATGGAAATTTACCCGAGTTTTTCTTGTTTCGGTATGGCAGGAGGACACAACACCCGGAACGGGAATGGAGCCAGTGGTAGTGGTACTGTCGACATCAATGAAGCCGTAGAGTCATGAGAGGAATGTTGGAGATCCAGCAGCAGCTGATCTAGCAGTGCCAGCAACCTGCTCAGATCGCACCACCGCCACTCCGAGCTGAACCTGGAGTGAAGCAATTCCATGAGTTGAAACCCAATAGCTTCTCTGGAAAGGAAGGGCCATTGGATGCTGAAGAATGGGCCCAAGGTACTGAAGATTAGCTGAGTATTGCATGTATCCCTCAGGCTGGATGGGTTTATGTAGCAAAGCTCCAGCTGACTGACAATGCAAGAAGCTGGTGGCAACTGGAAGAGCGACGTTTAATCAGACCGATCTCTTGGGACATGTTTCGGGAACGGTTCAACGCCAAATGTTTTCCCAAGACTGCCAAAAGAGAACGTCAGCGGCATTTTGCCAATCTGGTCCAGGGAGACAGGACCGTTGACGAGTATGAGGCCGAGTTTGCTATGCTCAGCCGCTTTGCACCACATATGGTCGAAGACCCAAAAGATTGTGCCTTTCAGCTTCGCCAAGGCCTGAATCCCAAAGTTCAAGCCTCGAAGACCTCGACGAAGCTGACGACTCTTCAAGACGTATTGGATGCGGCATCAGTCATGAAGTTGTGGCGAGACTTCCAGTGGGACCTCCAGCTGGAGGAAGCAAGCGTCCCATGGAGCCGCCTAGGATGGTGCCCAGAGGAAATTTTTGGCCTCCCCAGACCACACAGTTCATGAAGCTAGCTCCTCATGTCGACCGATCATAGCTGACATGCTATTTCTGTGGGAAGACTGGACACCAGAAGAAGGATTACAGGAGGATGTTGAATCAATGCCTGATCTGCGGATCATCTGCACATGCTGCGAGGGACTGCCCCTACAGCAAGGACCGTCGAGCACCTACTGGAGTACCTGGATCTATTCAGCGAGCAGTGCATGCACCTGTTCAGCGAGGAGCACATGGACCTGCTCAGTGTGGATCGCCTCTGGTTCCACAGAACTGGGCCTATCAGCAAGCCAATCAGCCGAAGCGCCAGGCATTCATGATCACAACTGCAGTAGCTGAGGCTGAGGACAAAGTGATCACAGGCTAGTATTTCTTATTTCTCTTATAATCATGCTTGTTAGTTAGATTCCCTTGCTAAGTTTATTATTATTATCATCTTAGGTGTTATCTTAGTGGCCTCCCACCCAGCTCTGACTTTTATTTGATTCCGGAGCTTCTCTGTGTATTATATCCCAGAAGTTCGTGGTTAAGCACTCGATTCCTGCCTACCCACTTCCCTAGAGATGGAATATCACAACCGAAAGTGGCGTGGTGAGTGTTACCTCAGGATGCAAATCATGTCATTTAGTGATTTACGGATATGAGCTCTATGCAGACTTCATGGTCCTGGACACGCCCAACTTTGATGCTATACTCGGTATGGATTGATTAGGGACTTCTATTCTACTATCGACTATCACAAGAAGAAAGTAGTATGTGAGATTCCCGACCATCCGATGTTTGAATTCATCAGTGGTAGTCGCTCGCTCGGACCTATCAGATTTCAGGCCCAGCCGAACGAAGTGATCCTCGCATCTATGCAAGTCGAACGGGAGAAGCCTGTAGTGGTTCGAGACTTCGAAGATGTATTTTCGAAAGGTATTTCTGGATTGCTGCCTGACCGAGCTCTGGAATTCAGTATCGACCTAATGCCGAATACTCAACCGATCTCGAAGGTGCCTTACCGTATGGAACCAGTAGAACTTGAAGAGCTACGGAAGCAGTTAGACGACCTGTTGCAGAAAGGATTCATCCATCCCATTGTGTCTCCCTGGGGTGCCCATGTTCTGTTGGTCAAGAAGAAAGATGGATCGAGGATAATGTGCGTGGATTATCGGGATCTGAACAACGTTACTGTGAAGAATAAGTACCCGTTACCCTGCATCGATGATATCTTTGATCGACTCGGTGGATCGCGAGTGTTCTGCTATTTTTCGCAGAAACATTGATAGTACGGAGAGAGCGTGGTCAGCGCGGTCAAAAAAGGGGGACACACGGGACCCACGTGTTGTCGTGGTTGTCACGTGAGACAGAGATGACCCGTGGGGTCGGCCGGCGGTGCATTCACTCGAGCGGGTAGGGCTGGATCTGATCTTTAGCGCGCCGAGGGGTAGCCTCGGCGGGACGATAACCTCCGGGATCGGTTGAAGGCGGAGTCGCTCGGTGAGAGACGCGCGGATCCTCGCGTCGGCTCGGCGAGGGGTAGCCTCGGCAGAGCGATGTCCTCGTGGTGGTGGAGGCGAACGGGCTCGGGGACGAGGGAACTCGGCTCCAGCTGTGATGGCGCGAAGGGGTAGCCTCGGCGCCATAGGATCTCCTGGACCTGAATAGACGATAGAGCTCGTCAGGGGGGGTCGGACCTTGGTTCCGACCAATTCCCCTCCGATGCCTAAGTCAGAACGGATCTGTGTAAGGGCTCGGTGGGATCGAGTATGTCTCGCGGAGAGACCGATACCCGATCCTCGGGCCGAGTTATGGAGGAGAAATATTGAGGTGGAAGAAGGAGTAAAAGTGTTTGTATGCGATACCATTGTTCTCGATCGCGAAAACCCCCTGGCGATGATGCCTCCCCCCTCTTCATATAGGCGAGTCCCATAGTAATCGGCCATGATGAGACATCATGGTCGATATTGATGAGGTCGTGCTAATGGGGAATGTTGACCCCAATAATTGCCATGATTTATGGAGGGATAAATGCCATGAAGGTGGAGTGATGGCATTGAAAGTGGCCGCCATCATTGGCGAGTCATGGCCATGAAGTCGGTTGTCATATTTGGCGAGCCATGAAGGTGGCTGCCATAATTGGCAGTTCATGATGGCACGTGGCGGCTGCCATATTTGGCGAAGGCTTCCTCGATTTGGGCCCCGATTTTCTCCACTACAGAAGTGGGCAATCTCTTGGGCCTTCGTCGTGGGTGGAGAAACGCGACCCGCCCGTAAGATCCTTGGGCCAGAGCCCGAGGCCGTAGTTTGGCTGGTTGACTGGTCGTGGTTGACTTGGCTCCTCCGGACCCGGTCAAAATAGTCGTATCAATTGCCCCCATCTTCTGAGCTCTACCATTGTTGAGGTGGAGGTCGGGAGATGTAATATAATGGGGAAGAAGTTGCTCTTTCTGTAGAATTTGGTCCGTCCTGCGGAGTTGGCTAGTGACGATAGATCGTCGGTCCGAGATTCGTTCGGTTGCGAGGTGAGTCGCCCCTTGACTTACGGCCGACGACGGAGTGGGTCGATCTGCTGGGGGAGTTGCCCCCAGCCTTACGATCGATTTCGTTCGTTCGGTGGCGAGGGGAGTTGCCCCTCGACTTACGGCCGACGAAGGAGTGGGTCGATCTGCGAGGGGAGTTGACCCCAGCCTTACGATCGATATCGTTCGTTCGGTGGCGAGGGGAGTTGCCCCTCGACTTACGGTCGACGAAGGAGTGGGTCGATCTGCGGGGGGGAGTTGCCCCCAGCCTTACGATCGATCTCGTTCGTTCGGTGGCGAGGGGAGTTGTCCCTCGACTTACGGCCAACGAAGGAGTGGGTCGATTTGCTGGGGGAGTTTCCCCCAGCCTTACGATCGATCTTGTTCGTTCGGTGGCGAGGGGAGTTGCCCCTCGACTTACGGCCGACGAAGGAGTGGGGACCTTGCGAAGACTTTCGAAGATTCCATGGTGGCGCTCTGCAACTACTTCGCCCAGCTCGGGCGGATGCAGGAGTTGTTCGGCAAGCGGGGATCCAGTAGCTCGGTCGGAGGAGCGATCTGGATGCTTGAACTTGGACGGGGGTGCTTCGGCCAGATCGGCTCGACCATGGTCGGAGGAGTGGTGAACGCTCGAACCCGGACGGTGGTGCTTCGGCCAGATCGGCTCGGCCATGGTCGGAGGAGCGGTCTGTATGCTCAAACTCGGACAGTCGTGCCTCTGTCTGGCTTGCGAAGAGGGTTCGGCATGACCGGCAACTTGGCCTTGAGTTCGGATGATACTGGATCGAGCGTGTGCTTGGTCTCGACAACTTTCCTCAGATCTTGCGGTGATGAGTATCTCTCAGGTTTGATTTTGGAGATAAGTGGTAGCGTACATCTCCCCGCTTAGGCGACTCTTGGAGCGTTGATGCTGGAGTGTCATTCGGGGGAGCTTGGAAGGCGAAGTGTCATTCGGGGGAGCTTGGAAGGCGAAGGTAGTAAGGTCCTCCTGTGTACGTTATCCTTGCCCCCTACGCGTCTGGGATTCACCCAAAAAAGGTGGCAAACTCGATCCGTCGGAAGTTTCATCGAGTTGGTGTAAGTCGACGGGCTCGGACCGAGGTAGGTCTGCTAGCTCGGCTGGTTCAACAGCTCCGTCGCAGTGGGGGTAACTTTGTAAGCTCGACAAGGTGGCTTGGCGTTGAGGCTCAGATACTTGGACTCGTCTGGTCGGCCTCCCCCTGGGTCGGCCTCCACTCGGATGGGTCGGCCTCGTCTAGACACAGCTCTAGTTCCCTTTCCAACTTCAGCTCCAGCTCTAGATTTTGTCTGGATCGTATCTCCCGCTTCTGATCAAGTTCCAGCTCCGGCTCCGGCTCCATCTTTTGTCTGGATCCTTGCTCCAGCTCCAGCTCCGGCTCCGGCTCCATCTTTTGTCTGGATCCTTGCTCCTGCTCCAGCTCCTGCTCTCGCTCCGGCTCCCGCTTTTGTCTGTTTGGCGGTACGACCAAGGTAGCTCGGCAGGGG
The DNA here is from genome assembly GCA_030789695.1 of Scilla litardierei. Classification (NCBI taxonomy): domain Eukaryota; kingdom Viridiplantae; phylum Streptophyta; class Magnoliopsida; order Asparagales; family Asparagaceae; genus Scilla; species Scilla litardierei. The sequence goes on from CM061136.1 coordinate 66,015,799, forward strand.
CGGCACAGTGATGGGAGCTCAGCCCATATGTTTGGTGATGGCAGCACGGTGTTGGTATGGCGGACGTCGAGACAATGGCCAGAGATGGTGGTAGGGCCATCGATGAAGGCCGAGTCGGGGCTAAGCCCGACGCTTGCGAGGGTCGTCGGTGCTGTCTCTTGTCTGAACTCGATCGAGATCTCATTCTTCTTGGCGACCTTGCCAGGCCACTCGTAGCCCCACGTCTTCCTGGCCCGTCCTCGGATCTAGACGCATTCCTTGCGCCTCTCCCTCAAGTTGGCCGAGGCCGCAATGCCGGTCGCCGTGTGATCCGGCGTTGTCGCGACCATGGCAGCCTTATCTACAAGCTTTTTGTGAGACATTTGTTGAAACCGGATGATGTGGCTTTTTATCACCATCTCGCAAGAAGTTTAAGAGAGGAGAATTGTTAGGGAAGCTCTTGTAGTTGTCTGATAGCACACAATTAATTAGCAAGGGGGAAGAGGACAGTTTGACCTTTTTGCTGGGTCGGCTTCGGCCTCGGCCTCGGCCTGAACTGGTCGGCCTCGGACTCGGACTGGACTGGTCAGCCTCCTCTGGGGTCGGCCTCGGACTCGGACTGGACTGGTCAGCCTCCTCTGGGGTCAGCCTCGGCCTCCTCTGGGGTCGGCCTCGGCCTCGGCCTGAACTGGTCGGCCTCGGCCTCGGCCTGAACTGGTCGGCCTCGGCCTCGGCCTGGACTGGTCGGCCTCCTCTGGGGTTGGCCTCGGCCTGGACTGGTCGGCCTCCTCTGGGGTCGCCTCGGCCTCGGCCTGAACTGGTCAGCCTCGGCCTCGGCCTGGACTGGTCGGCCTCCTCTGGGGTCGGCCTCGGCCTCGGCCTGAACTGGTCAGCCTCGGCCTCGGCCTGGACTGGTCGGCCTCCTCAGGGGTCGGCCTTGGCCTGGACTGGTCGGCCTCCTCTGGGGTCGGCCTCGGCCTCAGCCTGCACTGGTCAGCCTCGGCCTCGGCCTGGACTGGTCGGCCTCCTCTGGGGTCGGCCTCGGCCTCGGCCTGAACTGGTCAGCCTCAGCCTCGGCCTGAACTGGTCGGCCTCGTCTGGGGTCGGCCTCAGCCTGGACTGGTCGGCCTCCTCTGGGGTCGGCCTCGGCCTCGGCCTGAACTGGTCAGCCTCGGCCTCGGCCTGGACTGGTCGGCCTCCTCAGGGGTCGGCCTCGGCCTGGACTGGTCAGCCTCCTTTTGGCGATGGTTGGGCTGACATCTTAGATCAGTGAGGATACGAGCCGCTACCAACGAAAGCCAGTAAGGCTCTGAATAAGATCGCTCATTACATCCCAAGCACTTGGATATGGGGTGAGCTCGGAGACAGTTGTGTAATTCCATCTGTACCAAGAAATCGAGCCTGTAGTTTGCTCATGCCCAACTCGATGTCACCGCACCCGGGTAATACCGAACCGGTCAAGTTGGGGTAGGTCCGAGGGGCATGTCCAAGGTACCGTCCCGTACGGTGGCCACAACCATCTTCAGACTGTGAAACTCATTGTATGCCCATTGCAGGCAACACGGGTATCACCACCATTATCAAGTCCGCCTTCTTCTTGGTTGGAAGATGCCGCAGTACCCACCCACAACTCTGGTAAGGCTTGAGACCGAGAAGAAGTAGTGGATGACGAGCTCCACGAGACACACTACAGAAGAGATCATCCGGATGACGGTGGCCTTAGCTCGGGATCGGGGGAGGTCGCTGAAAGCGCAATGGTATCGGCACGTCCTATTCGATAAGGGGCTTCATCTGCTCCAAGATGTCCCTTCGGTGATCTCCCATTCGCTTAGAGGAAGCGAATGGGCGTAGCCCCGTTTCCACCTAAAAACTCTGACACAGCCAATCGACATAAATAAATCCATCTCCATAGCCAAAGGGCAGGGATGAAGTTCACGGCAAATGCCGGCTCCCCCGGGGCCGATCTCACACACCAAAACAGCGGCGACGGACGAACCCCACGACAGACCCTCAGAGAGCAGATCCACCCGGGCCTATCCTGCCGACTCAGCTGGGCACCCGAGCCTCCATGCCGCCCCTCCGAGCCTGCGGTGCCGGTGCGAGTGGAGGTACCACTAGGGTTCCAGATGGCCTCGAGCTTACTGAAGGGCTCGTGGTTGCTATCGGTGGCGGCGGGCGCCACCGTGCTCGTTGTATCATGGCCCCTTTGGGTGTAGACGAAGGGGTCGCTGCTCTTTCTATAATGCCTGAGGTGGGAGCGGATGATCTCCGATCTCTTCTCCTTGGCCGGGTGTACGGATTCTGGGCCTGAAGCCTCCGAAAGGTTTCCTTGATGCTGACCTCGCCTTCGTTCTCTCCTACATCGCCGCCAGCATTTCTGCACTCCTCCGAGTCTTCCACTACATCGGGCTCATCGTTGAGATCTCCTTTGCCGATGGATCTTTCTCCTTCATGTAGAGCTCGGTCAGCTTCGGTCGAAAGTAGGTGGGGTCGGATTCTTTGGCTTGGAGCTCGGATTCGAGCTCCTCGAAGGTGATCCGGGACATATAGATCCGAGACGAGATTCTTCTGCCCCGGTCGGCGTCGGACATTGACGGCTCCAACCTCTCCCTTCGCCGGAGTGGATGCTGATGAACTCGTCGGAGGGGCGATGGTGCGAACGTCTGATCTGATGCCCATCTCCCGGATCTCGGTGGCGTTGCCTCGACCTGAAGGGATCTGCTTATGGTCGATCGGAGAAGATGTCTTGAAGATGGTGGGTCCGACCGGAAGTTGAGTCAGCCTGTTTTGTTTTGAGCCAAGCATTTTGCGCACCGATGAAAGCTTTGCTTTGGTCGAGGGTGCCGCGCATTGCTTGTCATGTCTTGAATGGGCAAAGGCTTCTCCCATCAAGCTCTTGGGAGGCAAATTGGAGCTCGGTAGATCGTCGAGCTTCCGTTGAGGCCCGGATCATCATCGGCCCCACCGTGCGCTTTTTCAACGTTTTCCTCAGAGAAGAAAATGGCATTGTTAATTTTCATTTCTTAGTTTCCCATTTAAACACTGCAGACTTGTGAAAGTGTTTTGGGAAATGTTCCGCAATTGAAATAATTAATTGAATGGAGAATCCAACAGAATTAGAGAAGAGAAGGAAAGATTTCCCTTTCCTGATAAGCATCGCTCTGGGCGATGGATCCTGGGATTCGATCATTGGAACAAGTAATCGTCGGTGTGGTTGGCGACGTGGATGTCAACTCGATCCCACAGACAGCACCAAATGTTTCTGCTATTTTTCGCAGAAACATTGATAGTACGGAGAGAGCGTGGTCAGCGCGGTCAAAAAAGGGGGACACGCGGGACCCACGTGTTGTCGTGGTTGTCACGTGAGACGGAGATGACCCGTGGGGTCGGCCGGCGGCGCATTCACTCGAGCGGGTAGGGCCGGATCTGATCTTTAGCGCGCCGAGGGGTAGCCTCGGCGGGACGATAACCTCCGGGATCGGTTGAAGGCGGAGTCGCTCGGTGAGAGACGCGCGGATCCTCGCGTCGACTCGGCGAGGGGTAGCCTTGGCAGAGCGATGTCCTCGTGGTGGTGGAGGCGAACGGGCTCGGGGACGAGGGAACTCGGCTCCAGCTGTGATGGCGCGGAGGGGTAGCCTCGGCGCCATAGGATCTCCTGAACCTGAATAGACAATAGAGCTCGTCAGGGCGGTCGGACCTTGGTTCCGACCAATTCCCCTCCGATGCCTAAGTCAGAACGGATCTGTGTAAGGGCTCGGTGGGATCGAGTATGGCTCGCGGAGAGACCGATACCCGATCCTCGGGCCGAGTTATGGAGGAGAAATATTGAGGTGGAAGAAGGAGTAAAAGTGTTTGTATGCGATACTATTGTTCTCGATCGCGAAAACCCCCTGGCGATGATGCCTCCCCCCTCTTCATATAGGCAAGTCCCATAGTAATGGGCCATGATGAGACATCATGGTCGATATTGATGAGGTCGTGCTAATGGAGAATGTTGACCCCAATAAGTGCCATGCTTTATGGAGGGATAAATGCCATGAAGGTGGAGTGATGGCATTGAAAGTGGCCGCCATCATTGGCGAGTCATGGCCATGAAGTCGGTTGCCATATTTGGCGAGCCATGAAGGTGGCTGCCATAATTGGCGGTTCATGATGGCACGGGGCGGCTGCCATATTTGGCGAAGGCTTCCTCGATTTGGGCCCCGCTTTCCTCCACTACAGAAGTGGGCAATCTCTTGGGAATTCGTCGTGGGTGGAGAAACGCGACCCGCCCGTAAGATCCTTGGGCCGGAGCCCGAGACCGTAGTTTGGCTGGTTGACTGGTCGTGGTTGACTTGGCTCCTCCGGACCCGATCAAAATAGTCGTATCAGCGAGTATTCTCGAAGTTGGATCTCAGGAGTGGATACCATCAGGTGAAGGTCAAGAATGAGAATATCTACAATACGGCATTTCAGACCAAGTATGGACACTACGAGTTCGTTGTCATGCCATTTGGTGTGACCAACGCTCCTGTAGTATTCATCAATCTCATGAATCTTATATTCTACGAGTTTCTTTCTGGATAAATTCGTAGTGATATTCATTGACGATATATTGGTATACTTAAAGAGTGAGGAAGAGCACGTCGAGCACCTGAGGATTGTGTTGGAGACACTTCGTCGTCACCAGTTGTATGCCAAGTACAGCAAGTGCGAATTTTGGCTGGACCGTATCGCATTCCTTGGACAAGTGGTATCGGGCGATGGTATATCTGTCGACCCAGAGAAAGTTGCTTCAGTCAGAGATTGGCCTACCCCTCGGTCGACATCAGATATCAGGAGTTTCTTAGGATTGGCAGGTTACTACCGTCGATTCATTCAGAATTTCTTGAAGATAGCAGAGCCCATGACTCGAATAACGAGGAAGGACGTCAAGTTTATTTGGTCAGACTCTTGCAAACATGCATTTGGGACTTTGAAAGCGAGGTTAACGTCTGCACCAATCCAGGTTATACCAGATAGGACTGGAGGATTCGAGATCTTTTGTGATACCTCGGGCAAAGGTCTTGGATGTGTCCTGCATCAGTATGGTCATGTAGTCGCTTATGCTTCTCGACAATTGAAGATACACGAGAAGAATAATCTGAGTCACGACTTGGAGTTAGCCGATGTCATCTTTGCACTGAAGATTTGGAGACATTTCTTATTGAGTGAGAAAGTGAAGATCTTCACTGATCACAAAATTTTGAAATATATTTTTACTCAGAAGGAGTTAAATATGAGACATCGCAGATGGTTAGAACTAATGGCTAACTATGACATCGACCTCCAGTATCACCCAGGAAAGGTTAATGTCGTACCCGACGCTTTGAGTAGATTCGCAGCAGTTATGACTCTTATAGTTCAGTGGATACTACAGTAAGATCTGCATGAGATGAGTACTTAAGTTGTTTTACCTGGAGTCACATCATCGTTGATGAATATGCAGATTCAGTCGACGATAGTGGATCGGATCAAAGATGCATAGTCTGGAGATGCAAAACTACAGAATATTTGAGAGCAAGTTGAAGCTGGACTTCGGATGGATTTTATCATTCATGAGGATGGTTCCTTGAGATACGACAGTAGGATCTGCGTACCCTCAGGTGATATCAGAGATCAGCTGATGAATGAAGCTCATAGCTCTCACTATTCCATTCACCCTGGTGGTACCAAGATGTACAAGGATCTCTGTTTGATTTTTTGGTGGCATGGTATGAAGAGGGGCATAGCTCGAAGCGTTGCCAAGTGCCTAGTGTGTCAGCAAGTGAAGGCTGAACACCATCGTATTACTGAATTGCTTCAACCTCTGCCGATTACAGAGTGGAAGTGGCAGCACATCGCCATGGACTTCGTGACAGGACTACCTCGGAGCAACAAGCAAAATGACGCGATTTGGGTTATCGTTGACCGATTAACCAAGTCTGCACATTTCATTCCCTTCCGAGTAGGACAATCTACAGAGATACTGGCATAGAAGTATATGGAGGTAATTACCTTTCTCATACCCTTATAACTTCTTTCTAGTGCACGTCATGATGTGAATGATAATCGTGCAGGAGATTGTGTGATTGCATGGAGTCCCCGTGAGTATCGTCTCCGACCGAGACACGAGATTCACGTCCCAATTCTGGAAGAGTCTGCAGACGAATATGGGTGCCAGTCTGAGTTTCAACACTGTGTATCACCTGCAAACTGATCGACAGTCGAAGCGCACTATCCAGATATTGGAATATATGTTGCGAGCTTGCATGTTGGATCTTAAGGGTTAGTGGGAAGATCACATACATCTAGTAGAGTTTGCCTACAACAACAGCTATCAAGCCAGCATTGGCATGGCGCCATTTGCGGCACTTTATGGAAGGATATGTTGATCTCCGCTGAGTTGGGATGACATTGGTGATAGAGAACTATTGGGACCAGAGATGATCATCGAGGCTGTGGATGTAGTGCGTACCATCAGTGATAAGCTTCGTATTGCATAGGATCAGTACAAGCATTGGGCTGATGCTAAACGCCGTCCTTTGGAATTCAAGACTAGAGATCATGTATTCTTGAAGATATCCCCAAACAAATGAGTGATTCGTATTGGAAAGTGCAGCAAGCCTAGTTCGAGATTCATTGGACCATTTGATGTCTTAGAGCGAGTTGGAGAGGTAGCCAATCGTCTAGCACTGCCGCCTTCATTAGAGGGAGTACATGATGGTTTTCATGTATCTCAGCTGCGTCGTTACATCAGCGACCCTTCCCATGCTGTCGATTACTCGGAGATCATAGTTCGACCAGACCTGACTTATGAGCAGCAGCCGGTGCCGATCTTAGACCGACGTTAGAAGATGCTCAGGAACAATGTCGTCGAGCTTGTGAGAGTGATGTGTCGTCATGATTTACTTGGAGAATCCACATGGGAACGGGAAGACGAAATGCGAGAGTGTTACCCTTATTTGTACCTTGCCCCTTAGTTGATAGAAATTCAGAGGACGGAATTTTTCTTAAGGTGGATAGAATGTAACGACCTGTATTTTTTGATACTCTGGAGTTGAGTTCTATTTATGAATGTCTTTCATTATTATACTTTTGATGTTTTGATCTAATTATTATACTTACATTAGTTAGCTTATTAAATCTGTTATTATTATATTTAAATTTTCAAATTCAAAAGTTTTTAAATTCTAATTCAAATTCTTTTGAAACTTTCTTATTTAAATCCTAATTAAAACTATAACTATTTTAGTAATAATCTCTCATTAAAACTCATTATTCTCTCCCAATTATTATTATTATTCAAACTTTCCTAATTACATTAGCTTTAATTCCCCTAATCAAAATTATTAAAACAAATCATTTGTATTAAAAATTTTCTATGTTTTAACCCTAAACTCTAACCCTGGCCAACGCACGCACACAACACTTATCTCACTCTCACAAAACCCTGCCCCTAAACAAAACAAAACCTAGCTCTCTAAAACATCCCCAGGCAAAACCATAGCCCAAGATAACTCTCTACAAAACCTAAAAGGAGAGCCCTACTCTAATAAAACCCTATAGCCACCCTACTCTCTCAAAACCCCAGGCCCTTCACACCGTCTCTCTCTCCTCAACTCAAGAGAAACCCTAGCCCTCATCTCCGATGCCTTGCCACCACCGAGAACCACCACACTTCTCTTCTCCCCGCTGCACTCCGACAGCCATCCTTGCACCATGCACTCAGCCCGACTCCGACCTCCACTCCTCTCCAAAGAACACCGCACACACCTCTCTCCTCAACCTGCAGAGCCCAACACCACCGGCGCCCTAAGCCTCCGACATCCCCTCTCGAACTACGACAGTTCCCTACGACCACCTCCTTCCCCCCTCTCCTCCCCAAAAGACCCACGCCTCCACCTGCAAACGCCTCCACCCACTCCGACAACACCTAGGCCCCGACACCTCCGACCTCCCTCAGTCCTCCACCGTCACTGCACCACCCCGAAGACGCCGCCCCGCCACCAGGAATCGCATGCGCCACCTCCAGTCGACGCCGCTGCCGACATGCCATCCGCGATCGCCGTGGTCTCTACCTGCAACCCAACACCAAGAGAACGCACACACGCACAAGTAAGCGTTCACGTGAACACTACTCTATGTTTAGTAATATGGTTAGTTTTATATTTGAAGTTTCATTTTAGGTATATAAGTTAGCTGTTATATTATATACATAGGTTAGTTGCGGCTTGCTTTTAAATACTCAGTTTCATATTATTTATATACTTAGGTTCATATTTAGTGTTATGTTTAGGGTACATTTTATATATATGATAGTTGATATATGTTATATATATATATATATATATATATATATATATATATATATATATATATATATATATATATATATATATATATATATATAAGTTAGTATAAATTAGTATAAAAAGAATAACAGTATAATATTTAACATAAAAATATAACCAGTAAGTAGTTTTTATATATTAATAAGTTAGTATAATATATAAGTTAGTTTACTACATTATGTAGTTATGATGTAGGATATATACGTATTAGTTTTATATTAGTTTATATATTAAGGAAACTGAATAATATAATTATATAAAAACAAACAGCATGTAAATTATATAAGTAATGTTTTGTAGTAACTAATTGTTGTTGATTGAGAACCCTAACTTAACGTCCGTCAATCTAACGACGCAGAAAACGTCTGTGCCTTCCGAACGAACTCATCGACACCAGAATCATCAAAAACAGGCAAGTGCACAATTTAATACATGTTGTAAATGTTGTTCATTTAAACATTTTTACACTTAACTAGTTCTATATGACTTAAACCGTGATATCTTGTATAAGGCTGTTAACGAACAGAACGTTCGATGAACTACTCGTGAACAAGCTCGGTACATGTTCGTTTACATTCGTTTAGGAAGCTTAATGAACAAGCTTGAATAGATTTTTAGAGTTCGGTTAGTAAACGAACAGAGCTTGAACATAACCGTGTTCGTTCATTTATGTTCATGAACAAGCTCGTTAAGTGTTCGTGAACAAGCTCGTTAAGTGATGTTCATGAACAAGCTCATTAAGTGTTCGTGAATGAATATGTACGAAAATATTAAATTTAGATACATGCTATATTTTTTATTATGCTTGGAATGGATGCTTGTAATGGGATATATGGAGCTATTATGCTAGATTTGTTTGTTTTTGTTCTGCAAATATTTAATCCTTTTATTTAATTGATTTAGTCATTGGCAATAATGTTTAAATATTATTATTCCTGATTAAAAAATTGACATTCGTTTGTTTGTTTGAAAATCTGTTCATGAACAAGATTGATTTGTGCTCACGAACATGTTCCTGAACATGTTCACGAACAAGCTCGATAAGTCTTGTTAACGAACAAAATGTTCGATTAACTACCCGTGAACAAGCTTGGTAAATGTTCATTTACGTTCGTTTACGTTCGTTCGATAAGCTTAACGAACAAGCTTGAACAGGTTTTTAGAGCTCGATTAGTAAACGAACAGAGCTTGAACATGGATTTTGTTCATGAATAAAACCAAGCTCCCTGTTCAAGCTCGTTCAAGCTCGTTCGTCAACATCCCTAATCTTGTACACAAAAATGTCATGTGACACAATGACACTAAAACCCCTTATATGCACTTTTGTGAATTGCTTGACTAGAATCTGTGTGCATGTGTATGGACATCATTAAGTAGAATGATAACGTCTTGTTACAACATGAAATGCAAAACCTGCAGAAAGTACATGAAATACGTGAATAACTTGATAATCATAGAACGTGATAGCCAGTTTGGCTAAATCATAAACATGCATACCAAGATTTGGCTATTCCCGTGGGCCGGTTGGCTAGTCTGACTCGTGTCCAGTATATAACTCATGTTGGCTGGTTGGCTGATTCTGACTCGTGGTCCAGAAAGTACACGTTGGTGGGATTGGGTTCGCATGCACTAGCCAGTAGTAAAAGTGTCGCCTTCTGGGGCACTTGAAGGTGGATTCACTTACTACCCGTCTAAAGACGGGAACCTTAGTCACGGAATTGCACACACAATTAAACAACTTGAAAATGATGTATCAAACATGTTAACTTATAGAACTACTGTTGTTTTATTTAAAATTGAATTGACATATTTCCATTTATAACAGTACTGACATGCTAGTGTAAACTTTTATAATTGCTTTAACTGTCGTGTATAATATGTTGCAAATCTTGCCAAAGGTCCCACTCTTAACTATAACTTGCCAAAGACCCTTGCTGACATACATTCCATATTTTTTGAAATGTATGTCAGGTCACGAGACAGAGTACCATGAGGACGAGTTGCTTGATCAGACCGATCCGTTGTACCAGGAGTACGTCGACCTAGAGGTTCTCCCCACAGAGGACTAGTCACCGAAATTCTCTAGCTGCTGCTTAGAGTTTTATTTCTGATTTTCTGTTGGGTGTGTATCCAATTTTATAGCTTTATTTGTTGCCCATGCTTGGGGCCTTATTTCTTTGTGTACTTTCTTTCTAGACGTTGGCTTAACTTATACTTATCTCTGCTGTTCTAATTACAAGCAAGAATCTGTGTTTGGTTGTTATTCACAGACGCTTATTAGGCTTAAGCTTCACCGCTTCAGCCCATGCGGACCCCCTCGTGTCCTCGCTCCCAAGTATTATGGGAAGCGGGGCGTGACACCATTTGATCTGGCCTTATTCATGGATCTTAATAAAATTTGGTCTTGAAGGGTATTGGTGGGCGAAAATCAAGTATACACTGACAGTAGTAACAATTTCCCCTCTTGAGTCAAATTTGACTAAGTTTATTTTGGACCAAGCCATTATGTAAGCAAAACCAATATTATTTTCTAGGTAAGGTGCACTTCTAGTTAGTGTAAAGACCGTATACCTTGTAATACTAACAACAAACACTCTAGAGGGAGGGTGAATAGAGTAATAGCAATAAATTGTGCAATTAAAATTTAACTTGCAAATGCTGAATAATAAATGCAAGAGGAATTAATCAACGCAATCAATCCAAACACAAACACAAGAAATTACACTGGTTCCCCAAACTTGGTATGTCCAGCCACACCAATATGCACTATATTTCCCACAAAGAGAAGTGAATACAATCCCACAAAGAGATACCTCACACAGAGGATTTTGTCCTACACAAGAACCAAACCGACCATATACAAGGGTCTAACTCCCACTCAGAGAATTACTAACTCACACAAAGAGAATTAGGGTTAGTCCTATACTAGGATACCAAACTCCCACAAAGAGAGTATTTAATTCCCACAAAGAGAATTAGGGTTTCAAAGAAACACAAAGTAAAACAAATACTCTTACCTATGCCTTGAGATGAGCTTACTCATTAATGAATGCAAGGCATGGAAGAGGATATCCAAGTGATGAGATTATCTTGAAAGCACTTGGATCATTTTCCTTGAGCTTGACTTCAATGCATGAAGGAGAGAATAAGCTCTAAGAGGGAAATGAGAGAGTTTGAGAGTGGCTTAATCAATCTCTAATGATTTGCAACAGTATCAAGAAGATCCAATGAACTTAGCCCTCTCATATATATAGGAACCCTATATGAACTCTCAAAACCCAAGAAAGAAGCCAAAAACTCAAAGCTGTAATGGCTAGAATCTGGGCTGAAACGTTAGCGACAGTCGACTGATGAACAAATGACAGTCGACTGTCCAACGGATAAATAATTCCCAACGGCTATAATCTGAGCCATGACAGTCGACTGTAGAAGACTACATAGTCGACTGTATAATGAACATGAGACTGTATATCCTTAGTCAGTTGACTGCTGCATGGGATGGAAATAAAAATAGAGTCGCAACTTTTGCACTTACGCCTTTCAGACGACTGTTGACCATTTCACAGGCGACTGTACATACTTTCATCAGTCGACTGTCTTGCAAATTGGGATGAAGCCCAGAAAATGCAAGTTGCGCATAGACGACCGTTGAGAAATTCACAGGCGACTGTAAATTGAACATCAGCCGACTGAGACAAAAAGCTCAAGTAGAGTCAATAAAAAGTTGACTTGAGCAGTGTACTACAGTCGACTGTAGAAGGCTCGACAGGCGACTGGAATCATCCAGTTGACTGTAAAACCTTCATTAGGCAACTGTTGGAGAGTTAGAGACTCCAATGAGTCTTTGGTCAAAATGAACCCATTGGGTTGGATTCTATAATAATTCTAAGGCTCAATAAGATGGTTAAATGCATATGCATGAATGAGAAGAATCCAACTATGGATAGCTTAAATTCAGCAAGTAAATTGGCATGTAAAGGATTAATCTTTTTGGAAGATTTGAATGCCCAATACTCTATTTGGATACTGTATTTGGAAGGCTCGCATGCGTAGAAATTACTTTCCTTTTCAATTTTTGGAAGGCTTACATGCCTAGAAATTACTTTCCTTTTCAATTTTTGGAAGGCTTGTATACCAAGATAATTACTTTCCTTTTCTATTTGTTGGCATGCGATCAGCCAATTAATGCATCGATTTGTAGCCATAATTTTAGCCTAAATTTTAGGAACTTTCCTTGTAATTTTGAGCCTATTGAATCTAAGCAATGGAAAATGCTGTTGATTTTTCGGTATAATTTCTGAGAGAATTTCTCTTTGGTTCTTTGAGGAACTATTCAAAATTATCGGAGTTTCCCGTGGCGTTCACCATCATCGACTTATCAAATGGATTTCCACCACCGTTTATGGCGTCTTTCTTAAACCGAGGTTCTTGTTTGCAATAAGCAACGGGTCGAGGTCGTCTATACCGAGGTTCTTGCTTTTGTCGTACAACGGGTCGAGGTCTCTATCCAAATTCTGATTATAGAACGATCTTAGGTTCCTCTTCGTTGTCGGGTCTCGTCGTTCTTGGCGGGTTTCACATCATTTGGTATCAAAGCTATGAGTTTAGTCAGGTTTCCCAATCTTTTAAATAAAAAAACCTTTCTTTCTTTATTTCATTTTCTTTTAGTCTCTAAATTTGGTTTACATACCCTTGTTTAGCCGAATTTCTTTATCCATTTTTCGTTCGTATTTTGTTTCGAAATATCGTTCCTTTACTATAAAAATTACAGTGGCTGATTATCCAAAAAGGGTTCAAAAAAGCAAAAAAAAAAGAAGGAGAAAAAAACCAAACAAAAAAACCACATCGAACTCAACAGATTTTTTTGTTATAATTCATTTTGGTTCTAATTAGCACAAAAAATCACATCACCCTAAAGATCTATCTTTTTGTATGTGTAAAAATTCTTCCTACAAAGACCGATCTTTTTTGTTGAAATTTTGATAATTTCAGACTTCCAAAAGTTTTTAGTCACCTGTGTTTCTTGTAATCTTTCTTTCAGATCCGAAATTCCTTTATGAGTTCTTGGTGAATTATTATTGGAAATTCTGTTTATTGTTTTGTTTTAGTTCCAAAAGAACTGAAAGAGAAATTACATAGTGAGAGAAGTAAGAGTGGTGAGAACAATAGAGGGTTAGAGGCCACAAATTTTGAGTGAAAAACACGAGTTTATGGTTATTCACATTCTTGAGTGTAAACACGTAAGGAAGTGTATTGTGAGGTCCTTTTTTTCTAACTTTGTTTTGCAGGAAACATACCTCGCAATAGTGCTACCACAGATTTTCCTGACCAGAAATTGCTAGTTGAGGCCATAATGAGTGAGATGAAGCGTGTGATGAAGTTGGAGCTCGAGCAAGTTCATGAACGGATAGATAACATGGAGGATAAACTTAGTGAGCAGCCATAAAATGCTCCGAGTATGCATATAATGGAAAGATTTCAGCCGATGGCATTAATGGGTGAAGATGAAGAGTCTTATGGGAATGGTTTTGATGAAGATGAAGAGTATTATGCGACCGGTTTTGATGAAGATACAGATCAATTTTCAGTTGGTAATCATAGGAGACATGGAGGGTGGTTTAGAGAAGCTAGGAATAGGAAAGATAACAACTTGGGTGGTATTAAGAGAAAGATTCCTTCATTTAAAGGTAAAACTGATACTGAAGTATACCTTGAGTGGGAGAAGAAGATGGAGTTCATATTTGACTGCCACAACTTTTCTGAAGCAAAGAAGGTAAGATTAGCTTTGATTGAACTTTCTGACTATGCTATTATTTGGTGGGATCATCTTGTTACAAACAAGAGAAGAAATACTGAATGACCAATAAAGACACGAGAGAAGATGAAAGCAGCAATGAGAAAGCGGTTCGTTCCTAGTTACTACTATCGAGAGATATACAATAAGCTTCAAGGTCTTATGCAAGGAAGTCACTGCGTAGAAGATTACTACAAGGAGATGGAGGTTTCTATGATCCAGGCTAATGTAGAGGAAGATAGAGAGGCTACAATGGCTAGGTTCTTACATGGATTAAGTCGGAAAATCCATGATAGAGATGCAGCATTATGTGGAGTTGGAAGACATGGTACACATGGCCATCAAAATGGAGAAACAACTCAAGATGAGAAATGGATCAAGTACATCCATATAACTCAGGTTCTACATCTTGGAAACCGAGTTATACAAAGAAGATGGATAAGCCACAAATGCCCAAACCTGAGCCTAAGTCTGAGAATATCCGTCACATTTCTCCAGGTAAATTAGACCCTTCAACCTCTAGAAATCGTGACATTAAATGTTTTAAATGCCAAGGCAGGGGACATATGACAAGTCAATGCCCAAATAGGCAGGTCATGGTGTTACAAGACAATGGTGAAATTGTCACCGACAATAATGATCCTGACCATGATGACATGCCACCATTAGAGGATGATCTCGAGGAGGAATAATATTTAGCCCCTGATGCTTTGACATTGGTGACAAGGAGAGTATTGATCAGGCAACCAAAAGGAGTTGAAGAAGTGCAACGGGAGAACATCTTTCACACATGGAAGCCCAATAACCTGCAGAATCAGTATCCTTCCACACAAATCAGTATCCTTCCAAAGGAAAGATCAAAGAGTAGAAATAACCTGCAGAATGACTGCCTTCGAAAGGATAAACATGGAAGCCCAATATACATTAATGGAGAACAGCACCAACTTAATAAGTGTGAGTCTACCAGCAAATGACAAAGCACGATAAACCCAACTTTGAGCTCATGCTACAATATGCTCTACTAACACACGACAATCCACGACCTTCAATTTAGTAGAAATTAAAGGAACCCCAAGATAACGCACATGCAAAGTACCCTCTTTATACCCAAGAATTCCAAGCAAATTCTCTACACTCTGAGAAGACACCCCACATATAAACATATGGCTCTTTGAAGGATTTGGACCAAGACCAGATAATTCTTGAAACTGTCGAATGCAATCTCCAATCATAACAACAGAAGCTGATTCTGCCCTACAGAAAATCATACGATCATCCACAAAACACAAATGAGAAATCTTCTCCTTTTCACATCTCCAATGAAATCGAAAACAAACTTGACCTTGCTATTGTTTCTCTTTTGTAGGAATATGAGGATGTTTATCCTGAAGAAATACCACATAGGTTACATCCAATCCGAGGGATTGAACATCTGATTGATTTTGTTCCTGATGCGACGATTCCAAACCGACCAGCCTATAGGAGCAATCCCGAGGAGACAACGGAACTTCAACGGTAGGTAAGTGAGTTGTTGGAGAAAGGGCACGCGAGGGAAAGCCTGAGCCCATGCGCTGTTCTAGTTTTACTTATGCCTAAGAAGGGTGGGACGGGGAGAATGTGCGTTGATTGTCGAGCCATCAATAATATAATGGTAAAGTATTGTCATCCTATTTCTCGCTTAGATGATATGTTAGATGATCTGCATGGTTCTTGTGTGTTTTCTAAAATTGATTTAAAAAGTGATTATCATCAGATTAGAATGAAAGAAGGAGATGAATGGAAAACTGCTTTTAAAACAAAATAAGGGTTATATGAATGGTTAGTTATGTCTCTTGATTTAACTAATGCTCCGAGCACTTTTATGAGTCTTATGAATCATATTTTACATGCATTTATAGGCAGATTTGTTGTTGTTTACTTTGATAATATACTCAATTATAGCAAAAACATGGATGATCATGTAGTACATTTGAAATCTGTTTTAAATGTTCTTAGAAAAGAAAAGTTATTTGCTAACATGAAGAAGTGTACTTTTTGCACAGATAAGCGTGTATTTCTATGATTTGTTGTTAGTGCACAATGTATACAGGTTGATGAAGAGAAGATTCGTGCAATATATGAGTGAACAAGTCCCCCAAGTGTAGGTAATGTTCGTAGT
>CM061136.1:66032580-66063358 GCA_030789695.1 Scilla litardierei
GCTACATGCCAAATTGGCTTTGGAGGAGATGATCGAGGCTACATGTTAGAGAGCCTCTAGTGACCAGATCTTCTGCCATCTTCACCTGAAACAATTTTAAAACACAGTAATTCTAGGAAGTTAGTTTCATGGAAATGTAGAGTTCCTTTATTATTGCAGGATGGTGCAAGTGAGGTTCTGAGCAAGTGTCCGCATAGCATGATTATGGTGAAGCCTCTAGAGGGAATCAAATGAGAGCTGAGAAGTTTGTACCTTAACTCTAAGAGTTTCCACTTCTGATTTGAGCACCATGTTGTCGGTGACAGCTTCAGTGAACTCATGATTGGCATCCGTGAGTTGTTTTCACAGGGATGAATTTTCCCCTCTCAGTTAATCAACCTGATAACTTGATCAATGTTAGTATGAAGCTAAAATACCATAGTCGGTGTGTTGGAATCTTCCAGTGCTCACAATTCATCAGGGGATATTCACATTATTATACATGCTGCAGACAAATCAATATGATGTGAAAGCAAAGTATACTACTTCCATCAAGTAGGCAAAAATAAATATAAAATATGGATATGTGATATTGTTTTGGTAGACAAATCCTCGAAGAAAATTTTCTTGTGCCACAGTTCTGTAGACTCGCATTATTATATGTTTCACATACTCGATCCATCTTAAACAGTTAGGCCAATCTTGTTCATTCTTGACACTACATATGGCTTGTTTCTGATGAACTCATTTCTTGTATATTTAGGTGTCATATGGCTCGTCCATCACATGCATTGTTCTATGCAAACTTTGGACATGTACATATTTTACCAACAATAAAACCTTTAAAGTATGTATGTTTTTTGTGTATGCCTTATACATTACATGGTATTTTGTGGTCATATTGAATTAGTAGGTCCAGGCTCCAGAATCACTTCTGCATTTTAACCATCATGTTTCAATCACTTATGCATTGTCAATAACCAAAAGTAATGAGTAAAAAAATGCTGCTAGACAATGATATCAATAATACTTGCAACATTTAGCTGAAAAAGAAAAATAATTGCATTATTTAGAATTAGGTAGGACTCTAGGCATAATGAGTTTGGTCATATTCAATGATAGAGACGAACTCACCAAGGGCTGCATGCGCTTTTTTTCCAATAGGATATTAATAAGGATTTGGTGTCTGCATCATGAATGCAGTAAACCATATGATAAATCCCGATAACAGATCACGAAAAGAATCCAGTGTCGATGCAATTATGTCCAGAGAGCAACTCCTAATTGAAGCACAAACTTTTGCTACAAAAAACAACCATATATGCTATGTTTGATATCAACTGGCAACGATCTCACTTCTAGCAATCTTTTACTTCTCTTCCTATATGAAACACAACCGTCTCAATCTTAAATCTTGTTTGAGAACCAACTAAACTAATAAATGCAGTCTATTTCTCAAGAAGTTGACTAAAGAAAATAATGAAAAAAATATGCATTACCTTGGACATTCAATGAAGAAAATCGCAGTCAGTCAAGGTGTCCAATTCATTGAACCCCTCAATCATTTCGATCGATTGTTGCTGATAATACTCTGTCACAACATCTCCAGGACCAATAATCAAGAGTTTTTAAAGGCTTCAGGTGATGTTTGACAGACCACTTCTCTCAAAAGTTTCATAATCAAACTTCTCTCAAAAGTTTAACAATCAAAACTTTAAAGTGATTCTAGATTCCAAGAGACTGCATCACAATCTATCAAGTTTATATGTACATGTGATTCAAAATTCTTGTTTCGAGTTAGCAAGAGTCAAATGGTTAACCAGTTTAGTTTTTATAATTCTATAACGGTAAGCTAATACATCATATTTAATTATATGACATTCGCCAAAAATTTCTTAAGAAATGACATACATCAATCCTTACATACAAACATCATATTTACATGATATTTATATGACATATAAATATCTTAAAGGATGCCATAGATGATATTTATATGACAGTTCATAACATGAAACCTTACATACAATCATCGTATTTCATAACAGCAAGCCTTACATACAAACATCATATTATTTGTACTACATCTTCCAAGGAATTATTTAAACTCCATCTCTATATTTTCATAGGAGTTATTACAAATTTAAATTTTAAAAAGTTAAAAGACGATTCTAACAAAAAAATTTAATTTCCACCACCCAAATTTCCCAAAAATGTTAGTCTGGTTTCCCCCCAGGTTATAGTTTTTTTGGGGAAAACCCCCTATTAAATAATAATTTACACAAAATTTCAAAATATGTGTTCCATAAATTTACTATTGTGCTGCATATATCACCACGTCCAAACAGATTATAATACCATCAGTGGCAAAACATGGATAATATTCATGCAACCTGATTGATTTCAGTTTCCAACATGCACACACATAATTGATCACTTTTTATAGTATGTTAACAAAATCACATAAAGCAAACAAATTAGTAAAAATGAAAATGGGGCGCTGAATTCAATACTTCATCATCAAATTCAATATGAGACTTGATATATCACCCTCGCGAGTAGAGAAGATGGCCACGGTGCAACGAACCTGACCCAAAATGCCTCATATCCATGGTAAAAGGATAGTCCAAAGTGAATATGATCTCTTCATCAATGCCTCTTCCCATATTGATTTTCATTTTGGCATATGTAATAAATTATTCATTTCAGGGTTTCCTTGAATTTTTCATTCATAATTCATTTAATAGTTGAGCTACACAACCAAAAATTTGGGAAGGAATATATGAGAGAGGGAATCAATGCCATATCTTTTGCGTTAAACTCTTCTTTTTTCCTCATGTTGATTTCTAGAGAAGTAAAAAATTTCAATGGCAAGATCTTCAATAAAAAATAGTTTAGACTTTTTTATTGGGCTCTATAGCTCAAATCCCTATACCAAAACAAATAAAAATCAATACTTTCACTAAAACCTAAACTGGGCTTTCTTCCCCTATCCAATTTAAACCCAAAAAAGGAAAAAAAAAGTCAGCAGAAAAAATGTGCAAAGAAGAAAAATCACATTTTCACCAAAGGATGTGCCTTTACGCACCAAAAACTTAGCCAAAAAGCCAACTTTTCCCTTCATCTCACAAACAAAGCAAGCAAAGAGCAGGGAAAATCTAGGAGACTAAGTGATCAGAAACATTTTAGAGCTTTAACATTTTTTGCCAGAATGAATAATTTCCAATAAATGTGTGTAGAATCTATGTTGTAAGCTATAAACAAAATTGTACAACATGAAAAAGATGTATTTTTTTCAACAAACTACAAAAAATTTATTAAAGGACAAATTTTTACCTCTCTATGTGGCCTCCCTCTTCATTCAACCCCCATGCAGTCCACCGATGCATCGGCACTATGCACCAAAGATAGATTCTATTTGATAATTTTCTAGTAATTCTAACAATTAGAACTGAATAACTAAAAGCACGTGATATAATGATCAATGGTAACTATAATAAATTAAGAATGCTAACTCTTTGGACCAATAACAGAATAAAATATGATCAGAATAAATAAAAAATCCAAAGGTTGGTAAGCGAAGAGTGTTAATCAAAGAGGATACTGTATAGGACAACATTCATGTTAATTTGAAATGGTTTTACAAAATCGTCGAACATCACAAAGAACATCTGCTTTATTCTTATTTCTACTTCCTGAAAATAATATTAGTGGTACATGTATAAGACATGTACATGTTGCAAGTTTGTAGCCTCATATTAAAAGCAACAGATTTGTCAGGTAAACTTTATGACAGTGAAACCAAACAACGAAAACACTCATTATAATCAAACTAATGCGCCCAAAAAGCAAACCACCAGAGAATGGATCCAATTTGGTTTAAATTTAAGCATTTAGATACTCATACGTATCAAGTTTTAGGTGTCAGGTAAGGGTATAAACTTCAGGTCGGGGTACAAAAATTTTTAGACGTTTGCATAAACCAAAATGTAAGCACCGACATTCAAAGCTCTATTATCTACTCTTGTAGCAAATCATCCCAAGTCCCAACTGGAGAACTTATTGGTCTTCATTGCAACTACTTGAGCCATCTCAAACAATTGTCTTTTATTCTACACTAAAGCACTACTTATAACTTGTAACTAATGAGTAATTATCATATCTTTCAGCATATTTCCACTCACCCATCCATTTTGTTACAATTAAACCATTCTCATTCGAGATTTCATAATTGCTCCTTAAATTGTGATTCAAAATTGATATTATCTATATCTCAATTGCAAAAGAGCATCAAGAAATAGTCGTGTGTCATTTAATTATATAACTTATCAATGTCTTAATTGCTATCGGTCTAAAACTCCAATAGCTCAGTAGAGCCTTCTAAACCTCCAACACTGTAATGCCTCTGTGAAGATCTCTACATGTGAAATTAGAACACTGTTAAGTAACAGAATATTACTTATTTGTTCCAAAAAAATTTATTTCCGCTTCTTAAATAAGATTGTTTTAATGAAATCAAGCAACGACTGAATGCAATTCTAAATTTCTCAAATGAAAAACAGAAGAAAAATTTGTTACGGATGTTCAAATGTCCAAAAAGCGGGCTAAAAAGAAAACGGATGTTCAAATGTTTAACCTTGGTAATCAATGTCATTAAAGATTTGATATTGGTTACCTTGAGATAGAAATCAATGGCAACAAAAGGATAATATCTGGTGGCACTGGTCGCATTCCCCTTCCAGAGCGACATGACCCCATCCTCCCTCACCATCCTTGTGATGCAGACATACAGGAATTTTCACAAACAGTTTGTGAACTATATCAAAAACAGGTACAAAATACCAATTTACCAACCAGGTACAAAATTCAAAAGTGAGAACCCTTATGAAGACATGGCATGTAAACATATCTAAGAAGAGCAAGCCACAAAAGTAAAGACCACTTTCACATGTAAATATATCCACAAGCATCCAAGACATTCCTTAACAAACAAACAAAACAGAAGAGAGAAATAGGCAACCTGTCCACTGTGAATTAGATAAACCAAAGTATACTTTTTATATGCTTCCACAGCTATAGCATTTAAAGAAGTCATTGATGCAGTTATAACCTGTTTAGAAAATTCTGTTGTGAGACCAGATAATTGAAAACAGAAAGCAATAAAGATATATTCTATATATGCACATTGTGAAGACACTCCAAAGCTTTGTCATATCATTTCAGTCCAATATTTATCATGCCCCTGTAAAAAATAACATTGTGCAAGTTAGTTAACATGGACATTGCAATTACTATAGTTAGAGCATACATCACAGGCCATGAGCTAGACAAAGAAAGCATATTCCAAGTGTTTCAAAAGTTCTACATGATAGCAAACTAAAGTGGTCATATATAATACATAACAATTAAAAAAACCAACCGTATTGTGTGCTTTCTCAAAAGTATTATACAACACACGTGTGCACAGACACACAACTGAACAGTTGCATTAAGCACATCAAAGTAAATGGATGGTAAGTATAAATTCTATTTCTACACATAGAATCAATAGGTAATGAGTTAACACATCTGTACCATTATCCCATGCACCATTATTCCCACCAGGATGTCATTACTGAAATGTGTGCATGAAATTAGTAGGCTTGATTTGCAATTGCCATGGTAATTATAAACTATGAAGTACAGACATGATAAAGTGACACAGATATAACATGACACAAACATAGGAACATGGCAAAATTTTAAAAAGTAGGACTTGTGGGCATGAAAATATAAATGTGTATATACAGATCAAAATATCCAGAATAAGCTAATAGGTAATGTAAGTGTTGAAAAAAATTGATTCCACAAAAATTGCACAAACATAATCTCCTGCAACAAAATTACACAAAAATTACACAAAAATTGATTGACAGAATAATATTGAGATTACACCAGAGAGAATTTCAGATTAACCCACTTGTAGGTGTGAGAGAATCACTGTAAGTTTGAGATTGTTGTGTGTATGCAACTGCTCAACTGACCGTACATTCTCTCTCAATACTTACGGTGATTGGTTAATCTCAAAACTTACAGAGAGAATCACTGTTGGCGGGTTAATCTCAAGTTTTTTCTGCAACCACTTGTAGGGCTTTTTAGTTGCATGTGGATGGAGAAAAGCCCGATTGGGCGGGAGAAAAGCCCATATGAAAGTTAAGTACTTGTTAAATAGATGAGAACAACAAAAATAAAAAATTACAGGTTATGAAACACATAAATCACAAAACATACATGCTCATAAATGGCATACGATAAAACATACATACATGCTTATGTAACTAATTAGAGAACCAAAAGATAACAATAAATTTGCTTATCTTGCCATTATGTTATTATTGTTATATTTGTAACCTAGGAAATTACTTTGTACTTTGTCATCTTTGTTCTTTGATAATAGTTGAGTATTCTTTTTTCTTTTTTCCCCTATGCTGAAACTGTTCTCCTAGTATTTGATTTATGATTTGGTGATTGCTTGCATCAAAATTTATCATGCAGACTTAATGTTTCATGGGTGTGGGTGTGGTGTGGGTGTGGGTGGGTGAGGCTACATGTTCAGCAAGCTTTGTTAACAAATGTGTGCACGTATGGGTGTGGGTGAAGCTGCATGTTCACCTTTGTTAGTCATTGCATTATTATTGAAGAGGAAAAATGAATGGCAAAGAGGTTGTATGAGATGCATATTTTGTCATAATCATGCATAACATTAGACACTTCGAGAGTAAGAAATAGTAATATATGTATTCCTTTAACTATTGGAGATCTATTACAGTCATTAAAATTCATTTAAATGCACATGCACCCAAGATGAGAGGATGACACACATACCAAAGATGAGATTAAACAGAGGATGGACATCCTATAAACTGAATCCTATTGTATGACAATTTGAGAGAATAAACTGTGTTTGTTGAGATTAACCAGAGGATGAACATTAATTTGTTTGTTGTGTTAACCACATGATGAATATTGGTTGTGTATTAACCATAGGTTTGTAGGAACCTTAGGAGGGAATAAACATACACCCAACAAATACAACTTAAGGTAACATCCTGTTTGACGTAATTACATACACCCAACAAAGTAAGGTAACATCCTGAACATCATGTGGTTAACCTTAAGTTTAAGCAATGTACAAAGTTTATGTTCTTAGCTCTAGCTTAATCCTCAAAATTAACAATGTACAAAGTTTAAGCAATCACAATGAAATATAGTAAGAGCAGTTCTTAGCTCTAGCTTAATCCTCAAAATTAACAATGTTTGAAGTTTAAGCAATCACAATGAAATATAGTTGATTAAAATGGACAAAGCAAGGAAATCATACACATGTCCTCATTAAAATTAGAGTAATAAAAAGAGGAGAGGATTTCATAAGCATAAGCCATAGAATCAAGAAAGAATCTGAATAATTAGGAGAAGGCCAACTAATGTTGCAGCAGCAACAATTAAAAATGTAGCTACTCACCAAATGCAGCCTGTTCAAGCTTGGCATATCCGCTGTATCTTCTGCCTGGCACAGCCTCGTGAAGCTTAATGAGAATCCATAGAGTGTAAAGTTGCCAGAAGTAGGCAATTAGAAGGGATATGATGCCCCAAGTCCAACCGAGGAATGTGATGGCGATGGGAAGGAGAAGCGCCTGGAAGCTAATGCCTGCGTTGAGGTTATGAAGGCAGCATGGTGGGTATTGCCGTTGCGGAACTCTATGATTGGGAGCCAAGCATCCTGAGGGTTAAGCCTAGTCAGATGCCCGACCTCTTCAAGGTATATCCTCAGGTTCCCAAACACACGCTTCATTCTAACCATGTGAGGAGTCCCCACACCAGATAATACCATTGTTGGGCTATTCCAGGATTTGTTGGAGGCTCCACCGCCAGCTACCGATCCTCTTCCCACCGGTGTTACCGTTGCCATCTCAGGCGTCGATGATATTCCTCCCCTTGGCATAGTCGGTATCGACACCAGCTCCATCGACGATATTCCATTCATCATCATCTGATCAGCTTCCATAACTTATAATAAACTGGAGCTTTCAATTGATCTGACCAGCTCCGTCGACGATAACCCAATCCAACTCATCGACTAATCCTTAAGAATGGACATATAGTAGAAAATAAAGTCTAATTTCAGCGAGAATAAGAAAGGACATTAAGAGTTATACAAACTGAGATTCAAATGCATTACTTGATCAAGATACCTTAGCATCTGATGGGAATTCTGAAACGATGTCTGCTAAATCTGCAACAATATCCTCGAAATACCGTCCAAGGACTACAATGCATAAGCTGACTAACCTTCGAGGCTTGTTTTTTGACAGTGAATGATCTAAAGGTCCAAAGAGGATTAAACCAATAAGAATAATACAAAATAAGATCATCTAAAGTTCATATTCAATTGTTTATTAGTTAAAGTACATGAACTAAATAGCAATGTGAATTATGTTAAAGTACATGAACTAAACATTTTTAACAAAGAAGCATATTTTCTTTTTCAATCCTGTTAATGTTTGTTTATTAGTTCATATTCAATACAATTAAAGTACATTTTATTTTTGTTAACAAAGAAGCATATTTTTTAACAAAGAAGCATATTGCTATTAGTTCATATACATTCCAAAACTTTATTTCATTCCAAAACTTATATTAGTTCATGTTCTGTTTTCAAACCACATATCCAAAACTTATTTTTCTAAACTTATAAACGGGCACATAAAAATGAAAATACAAACTCATATTAGTTCATATTGCTAATTTAATTGTTTATGTTAACTATAAAATAATTTAAGCGTAAAACTATTACTATTACATAATTAACTGTTAATGGGAGACTTACCTCAGCATCAGTAGAAACCAAAAGATTTGTAGCAGTGACATCTTGACCATTTCCGAGGTCCAAGGTGTGGATTACCTGCAAACATTGAACTTTGTCAATTTCAGAGAGAATAACTTTAAGTTTAGTTTCTGACTTTCATTAAACAAATTTGTATCGTTTACCTCAAGAGTATGCAAATTGAGGAAGGGAATTGAAGGAATATGTATTACTATTCTGTTTTCAATGCCTTTATTGGAAAGAGATGAACCAATTTCCTCAAGGTCTGGAAAGAATGCAAGGCAAGTGACGGGTGCACAGAGTTATTTTCACAGAATTATTGGCATGCATACCTACATGTCACATATAATAGCTCAGGCAAAAGTTCATTGGAAACATGTAAAAAATTAACTTCTCTTCTTTGAGGAATTACTACAAACACTTAGAGGACCGGAACAACATACCTGGCAATCTTGAGGTTGGTGGCTTCAGTGACGATGAAGATGGTACCAGCGAGCGGCGATAGAGGCTACATGTTCTCAAGATGGCTGGCAAGATCCAAAGCAATCAAGAAATGATGAGAAAAACAAAATAAATGCAGTTTTTTACACTTAGGATTCAAACAAATCAACAAACCCATCAATGAAATCACTATCCTTCCAGGGGAGACTTCGGGCTTTCTTTTGCAGGTTGGTTGTGTACCCATGCTAAAATGGGGATTTTCTTAAAAGGAAATGGAAAGCAAGAACTGCAACGAAGTGATGCCATGCAATTTGCTGGTTCAGGGAAAACAAAAACAGTCTTCAGGGAAAACAAAAATGTAATCAGGTCCTATCCATGCAATCCTATAAGCTGCCAATTTTTCTAGACTTAACACTGATGGATTCATCTTTGAAGCACAATATTAAGCTCATCATCGTTTCCCAATAACTTAGCAATGAAATACCATAAGCAGATCGCAAACACAACAATGTTGTTTTTTGTGAACCTAATACAAAGCCACACACAAAATAACATATCAGATCAAAACGTTGATTACAAGAAATAACACAGATTCATTCAGATTCAAGCAAAACAAAGAAAAGAGGAGGGCCGTACCAAATGGAGATCAGTTCGATTGCAAGCAGATGCACAACCAACTGAGGGTTTGAGGGTTTGCGTGATCCGGGGTTGAGGAGGGTTTGAGGGCCATACTAAATTGAGGCTGTCCATACCAAATTGAGGAGGGTTTGATGGATGAAGAGGTCTTTTTTTGATTCGTAAGGCTGTCCGTGATCTAGGGTTTGAGGATGAAGATGATGGAGGTCTGGGGTTGCTGGAGGTTTGGGGATTGAGGATGGAGGTCTGGGGTGTGATCTGGGTTTATGGCCTGTGGGTGAGATATTGAGTTCCCCCCAAAATTTTGAGTTCCCCCCCAGTTTTTCTGATCTCTGTGCGGTTGGAAAGAATGAGCACATCTCATGAAGAACACGATTTGAAAAAGGGGGCTGATGTTCAAAAATTTCCTCTCGTGAACTTGCCTGTGGGACCCACGCACCTACGTGGCTTCATCCTGGTACTTCCCTAGAGTGAATCCGGACCATTCTTGATGACTGGGACAAACAAAATATGACTGGACTTATGACTGAGACAAAATTCAAAATATGCTCTCCTTTATAGAATAGATATATATATATATATATATATATATATATATAGGAAAAAGGGGATCTAAGGTGCCTCCTTAGATGAAAATCTAAGGAGGCGCCCCTATTCCCCCCCATCTTCTACAATTTTTTTGGAAATTTTTTTTCATGGGGTTATTGTTCACATCATGGATGATCAACATGTTGGGGTTTTGGCGGACCCCCAGAGCTCGGATCCGTATCCGTCCTAAGTCGGACGGACCACGGAGGCACAAAATGCAGCGGAAAAACAGAAATCTAAAATTTCTACTCTAGCTAAACATTTTAGCTAGGCTCTGGGGAGCCAGAACCCAGCCCGATCTATGCCGACTTGGAGTGGGTCTGACCACTCCAAGAAGGATCTACACTAAGCGACTTATTAAAATCTACACTAAAATGCTTAACCACATACCCGGAATCTTGGCCCTGGAGCAGGCAAGATGTACCGCACCGTCTTGAGAAGCTCCTCGTAGCCGAGCCGCGTTGACCCGATCTCCCTGAGCCGCCTCGCACCCTCGCACCGATCCACCCGAGCCGCTTTCGCCTCCGAGCCGATCACACGCGGTAGAAAGTTTCACTTGAGAAGAAACCCGCGTCTTAGACGTCCGGATCAGATCCAAACCCCTTTCGTAGTCGTGCTAGGACTACTCCAGAGAATAGGAAATTAGAGAGAGAGATTTAGTCGCAGACCGAGCTTGCTCAATAATTTGGAGCTACCCGATCGTTGACTGGTGTGTGTTTCAACGAGGAGAGTGCACCCCTATTTATATAGGGAGTGAGCACTCAACATCTCGTTGCGGGCAATGTGGGACAATTCCCATGAAGAGAAAAAAACAATTAAGCCATTTGGCTTAATTTTAATTTTAAAGTTAGCCTTTCACAAAGTCAAACTTTAACGAATTAATTCTCCTCACATACTAAACTTTAGACACCAAACAAGCTATCAATCAGAAGAGCTTGGAATGGTGAACGCGTAGGAACTGACGGTGACGAATTTCGACTTCGTTTGACCCCTCAAACAATTGCTCAAAGTTTAGCAATTTCTCAAAATTCGTAGCCGTCATTAGGGTTATTCAAAAAACCCTAATTGACTTAAGTTGCGGGCGCGCCCGCTAGACTTAGCGGGCGCGCCCGCCCAAGGGGGGAAGGGCGGGCCACCCGCCCGCTGCAAGCAGCGGGCGGGCGCCCGCTGCTGCAGCGGGCGGGCGCCCGCTGCTGCAGCGGGCCGTGCCCGCTGCACGCAGCGGGCGCTGGCCCGCTGCTGCAGCGGGCCGTGCCCGCTGCACGCAGCGGGCGCTGGCCCGCTGCAAGCAGCGGGCTGCGCCCGCTGCACAAGCGGGCGCGGGCCCGCTGTGCAGCGGGCTGCGCCCGCTTGCAGCGGGCGCTGGCCCGCTGCGTGCAGCGGGCCGTGCCCGCTGCATCAGCGGGCGCTGGCCCGCTGTGCAGCGGGCCACGCCCGCTAATGCAGCGGGCGCCCGCCCGCTGCACACAGCGGGTCATGCCCGCTGCTGCAGCGGGCCGCGCCCGTTTTGCCCTTGCACATGGGCCTCTTGGCCCGGTGGGTCTAACCCACTTCCCCTTGAACTCTTTCTGCGTTTCTGGGCTCGTTTGAGCTCCGATTTGGACACGGTTTGAACCTGTGTTTAGACCGGGACGATCCCGTCATCCAGGTAACCCTTTCCAACAAGTTTGTTCCTACTAAATTCGTCGTAACTAATTTACAACACGTTTAGTTAAAGTTAGCATCTAATGCAATGTTATGTCCATATTGCTATTGCGACTAACTTTCACAACTTAACTTGTGAATATCATCAAATGAAATTTCTCTCTATTCTATATTCCTATTACTAAGACACGAGTACTACTCGGTGTGAGACCCTACAGCCTGACCTTACTACAGGTTGGGGCTCGAAACCCCTAGACGACGGTCACTACGAGCAGTAGCTGTCGTCCCTGTTTCAGAGTCATCATAACGTGATCGACCCTTTGACAAAAGTGTCATAGGGTTTGCATTGGCTGTGTCAGAGATGAATTCCGTTAGCTAAAATCCCTTCGTCAAGACTGTGTTTGATGTTGGCCTAGGGTATGGTTTACTGTCAACCCTATCAGACAACATTGGTCAGTATACGGCGGTCTTTATTGTATACACGTTGTACTACTTGCAACGTACCCCGGCCGAGGATTAACATAAAGACCGTACTGAGCTTATAACACTAACTTCCCTTTAATGGAAGTGACGAATCCCATCTTAGTCACTTACTCACCTAGAGAGCTTCTGGTGCAACCCAACCTAAGATCTTTCATCAGGACTGGTCCTCGAAGCTAGATCATGGGTCTAAGCTACACCGTCCGTTCACAGGTTTATACAGATGACTTCAGGTCTTAAGGATCAACTAACCTATCATCACCCTAGAGTTATTAAAGACAGATCATTAAAGTTAACCATTTAATAACTCTAACTTGGTCGTTCAGTGAACTCATTCTCCAATGAGCACCTGTGTCTCGTCTCCGACTTCAGCAAGTCGAATGACTATGAGATCATCATTACCCGAAGGTAAGACGAAGACACAGTGATCTATCCGATGTGTCGATATCCAGTTCTCGACACATCTATGATCACGAACCGTTTAAGACTTATGTTTCTATTCGGTCACTTACTTACTCATAATCGAGATCTCATCTAGATATGTAAGGACCTAACTCTAAGTCTATGGATATTATCTAAGTATATTAATACAAATGTTTTATACTTAGAATAATACGTACCATATACGGTATTGAACAAGACGTATAATCAAGATAAATTGCCTTATGGGCACATATCTTCCTACATCTCCCACTTGCACTTAGGCTATTTATCTCGGTATCTCATGCCGTTATAGCATATCAGTCACTTTGACATTTGATATGGCAAACCTAAGAGTGGTTCTACTAGTAAATTTTAATGGATTGAAATTACATCTCTTGATCACACAGGGTTGATCCTTTGGAAAAATGATCTGGATCAATTTTCCTAACTTTGTATAGCTAACAGTTAGCTTATACTATTTAGATGTGGGGTCTAACATTTCCGTAAGTCAGTTCTAGCTCACTTCCACTTTACTGTGTCAATATGTCAAGTACATATTTGACACCCTAAGTCTCTATATATATGCAATTAAATCAAAACAATTTTGACTTAATGATTTATATAGAAGATTCATTAAAGTGAAAAATCCTTTTTACTTAGTTCCGAAAAGCCGGAACTAAGTATACTTACTTGCTCCCACTGACTTTGAGAATTACCTGGTTAAATTACTTCAACATAATGACTAAATCATATTTAGATTTATGTGCAAAAATAACCTTTTGGTAAGTGCCTTAGATGGAATGTACAAGTGTCAGATTCGGTTTGACGAATGAGTCAAGTCAAGATCGTATTAAGGAATCTTGACATTGACTCGTTCAATCAAAACGTTCTACGCTGTACTAATTCCTTTAACCACATTTAGTATTAACCTTTTTAATAACTAAATGCAGATAATCTCGAGTTAATCTTGATGTGCGTATTTATTGTGATTGCACACAATTTATACGCCCCCTGGAACCTATACTTAACTACTGATTGACTTCAGACATTTAGTCAGCTTCAAAATCAATATTATCGAAGCTAAACACCATTATTCGAAAATATACGCAACCATCACAGAAAAGCCACATCCACAGAATTTGAGCCAATTCAATCTCAATTGCAACAAACGAGACATCCATTCCAAAACAACGGGTTCATAAAAGGAACCTTGATATGTTTATCAAAAATAAACTTTGAGTGCAAAGCACTCATTCATTGTTTTCGATCCTTAAAGATGATACATTTCATTCAAATAAGAAAAATATCATCTCCATCACGATCAGCGTCTCCAGAAGTCTTTGAGCGGTCCCAGCAGCAACTGTTGCTTTAATTGCCGACCGATCTCCGTACTTCTCCAATCTCCAGTTCTTATCAGCCACCTGTATACAGTACACAGATGTCTATAAGTTTCTCATACTATATGAATGGAAATCATTGCATTTAATTGAATTTTAATTTGTACCTGAGGTAGAGGCATCAGTATGCCCCTTCTTCTTCTCTGCAAGATAGATCTTGCAGTTCCTCTTCCAGTGGCCAATCTTGTGGCAATGGAAGCACTCAGATTTCGACGGGGCCCCTTTGTTCTTTTTCTTCCCATTCTTAGCCTTCGCAGGTTGTGGGACCTGCCTCTTCTTCCCTTTGCCTTTTGGCTGGTCGGAAGTAGCAGAGCCAACAACCAGTGCAGCCGGCTTCTTATGAATCTCCTCAAACTGCCGGAGCATATTGAGGAGACCCGGAAGATCCGTCTCAAGGCTGTTCATTATAAAGCCAGTTATAAAAGGCTTGAAATCGGGAGTCAAAGACTTTAGGATAATGTCCGTGGACATCTCATTGTCCAAGACAAAACCTAACTGGGCCGCATCCTCCACGTACCCGATCATCTTGATAACATGATCCTGTACGGGTTCCGTCCCCATCTTGGTGCCCCAGAGGTTACTGGTAGCTTCGAACTTGGCAGCACGAGATCGCTTGCCGTACAACTCTTGTGCGTTGAGGAGCATGCTTTGAACATCCATATGTTCATGCTTCCTCTGCAACTCGTTGGTCATCGAAGCCAGAGTAAGGCACCTGGCCTTCTCTGCATCCCTCTGGTACAATTTGTAGGCTTCCTTTTCCTCGTGGGTCGAATCTTCATCCGGCTTATCTGGAGCGTCCTCGAACAGTACGTATCCTATTCCGGCTAGGGAAAGGACCAACTTGATGTTCCTAAGCCAGTCTTTGTAGTTCGTTCCATCCAGCACGTTCTTCTCAACCATGTATCTAAGTCCCGAATCCATTCTGTATTTTATAGATACTATAGTTAGTAAATGTTCGTAGTATAGTTTTAATGGTTTTAATAAAACTATATTCTCCCACTAAATTTATTTAAAGCCACGATAATAACCAATTTATTATAAAATAACATTTGTGAGAGAGGGATCCGACTACCCTGAGTCTGACAACCTTGAGTGTATCTCAACAAGTTGTCCGACTCTGCAGTCGGTAGACGAACTCGTCGTCAATCATATTTACTATGATTCCCTATCGATTTTTACCCCCAGTCATTTGTGATCATGAGTGTGCTCAACCGGATCACAATGGCTAGCCTAGTCGGACCCTTGTTTTCGTGTCTAGCCTGACTTGCCCCTTTGCTCGGTGTATGCACGACGCGCCGGTTTGGGTCAGGTCTTAGACTACATTCTTGGTTAGACTTACGCCGAAGCTCGAGGGATGAGACAACGGTTTTAGTCAGGTTAAGATGTCAATCAAGAAATCGGTTTCTATAAGATTGACATGTCACGGCTTGAGTGTAGCTCAACAACCGGAACATGTTTCTTACAGTTGCCAACTCCTAAAACAAGGAGGGCTACGATTTATCTTGAACAAGATTATTATCGTATTGACTTAGGTATAGTCGATGGACTTACATAGTCATGAATCGACTCCTTGCGGTCCAGCGGACGCGGCCAGGGAATTGACTAAGCCAGGACCACTTGTTACCCAGTCTAGCTAGGTTGGTCCAAAAACTTTAGCCAAGCACATTGACCGACATCATGATCCATTGAAGGAGTTGTCATCAATCTTATGTTTTCCAAACAACTAAATGGCTTTTTATTAAAAGAACTAGTTAATCCTTATCAACTAGTGGATCCTAAAAATTCAAAATTTTTCAGATTGGTTGAACATCTTTTATTAAGTCCTTATCAACTATAAGGTTTTTCGTTCAACTTACTACCCCAATCTTATTAGGATTTTAATAAAACAATTCAACATTTTTGTCTTTTGTGAAAATCATTATTTAAACGATTTAATGAAATGATTTACAAACAAGGGGACTACCCTAATCTGGTATTAGGTTCGATGTTGTTTTGTTTTATCAAACGTAGCATGTCACTATCATGTTTTAATGGCTAACCTAACAAGGTTTGTGTATACAATATACAACATGAAATGAAGCAACTAACTTTATCCGCATAAAAGAAAGTTTCATTTTTAGTGACATATGTAAGGTATTTGCAAGTTTTAAAAATTATCTATATAATACAAACATGCAAATCTAAATTTTAACACTTAAAATTAAAGATTAAAATTTTAAAACCTTCATTAAAAATTTTATCGTATAAAATTAGGTCGTACAAAATTATCTAATAATTTTAAACCTAGGCCTTAAAAAAATTTTAACCTTATTTCTAAAATAAAATATCTCATAAAAATTTTAGAAACATTTATGTAAAATAAAAGAAAAAAGTTTAGATTTCATCTTATGAAAAAAAAAAAATATTTCTTAAAGTTTACATATCCGTTAAATCAATTTTAAACACTTTTAAAATCATTAGAATTATATTTAAAAGCTTTCAAATAAAGTTTTCTAATATTTCTAATCTTTATGTAATTTTAAGAAAATCAAATTTCTAAAATAAAATTTTCCCTAAAGTTACATAAACATGTAAACACTTGTAAAATAATATTATATCTTATAGAAATAAATTTTACAAAGCTTTTAAAAACATTTGAGACAATTTAAAATCATCGCATAAAATTTAAATCGTCCCAACAAAATTTTGTGTTGAAAAACGATTTTTGAAAAACACAAAATAATTTGAAACTAAATTAACATAAAGCTAAAATAGTTCGAACGAGAAAAACTAAGCATTTTTAAAGATTTTAAAAATCGCTATAGTAGATCTATAGCATAACCGTGGCTCTGATACCACTGTTGGGGTTTTGGCGGACCCCCAGAGCTCGGATCTGTATCCGTCCTAAGTCGGACGGACCACGGAGGCACAAAATGCAGCGGAAAAACAGAAATCTAAAATTTCTACTCTAGCTAAACATTTTAGCTAGGCTCTGGGGAGCCAGAACCCAGCCCGATCTATGCCGACTTGGAGTGGGTCTGACCACTCCAAGAAGGATCTACACTAAGCGACTTATTAAAATCTACACTAAAATGCTTAACCACATACCCGGAATCTTGGCCCTGGAGCAGGCAAGATGTACCGCACCGTCTTGAGAAGCTCCTCGTAGCCGAGCCGCGTTGACCCGATCTCCCTGAGCCGCCTCGCACCCTCGCACCGATCCACCCGAGCCGCTTTCGCCTCCGAGCCGATCACACGCGGTAGAAAGTTTCACTTGAGAAGAAACCCGCGTCTTAGACGTCCGGATCAGATCCAAACCCCTTTCGTAGTCGTGCTAGGACTACTCCAGAGAATAGGAAATTAGAGAGAGAGATTTAGTCGCAGACCGAGCTTGCTCAATAATTTGGAGCTACCCGATCGTTGACTGGTGTGTGTTTCAACGAGGAGAGTGCACCCCTATTTATATAGGGAGTGAGCACTCAACATCTCGTTGCGGGCAATGTGGGACAATTCCCATGAAGAGAAAAAAACAATTAAGCCATTTGGCTTAATTTTAATTTTTAAAGTTAGCCTTTCACAAAGTCAAACTTTAACGAATTAATTCTCCTCACATACTAAACTTTAGACACCAAACAAGCTATCAATCAGAAGAGCTTGGAATGGTGAACGCGTAGGAACTGACGGTGACGAATTTCGACTTCGTTTGACCCCTCAAACAATTGCTCAAAGTTTAGCAATTTCTCAAAATTCGTAGCCGTCATTAGGGTTATTCAAAAAACCCTAATTGACTTAAGTTGCGGGCGCGCCCGCTAGACTTAGCGGGCGCGCCCGCCCAAGGGGGGAAGGGCGGGCCACCCGCCCGCTGCTGCAGCGGGCCGTGCCCGCTGCACGCAGCGGGCGCTGGCCCGCTGCAAGCAGCGGGCTGCGCCCGCTTGCAGCGGGCGCTGGCCCGCTGCAAGCAGCGGGCTGCGCCCGTGCAGCGGGCGCTGGCCCGCTGCAGCAGCGGGCGCCCGCCCGCTTGCAGCGGGCGCTGGCCCGCTGCGTGCAGCGGGCCGTGCCCGCTGCATCAGCGGGCGCTGGCCCGCTGTGCAGCGGGCCACGCCCGCTAATGCAGCGGGCGCCCGCCCGCTGCACACAGCGGGTCATGCCCGCTGCTGCAGCGGGCCGCGCCCGTTTTGCCCTTGCACATGGGCCTCTTGGCCCGGTGGGTCTAACCCACTTCCCCTTGAACTCTTTCTGCGTTTCTGGGCTCGTTTGAGCTCCGATTTGGACACGGTTTGAACCTGTGTTTAGACCGGGACGATCCCGTCATCCAGGTAACCCTTTCCAACAAGTTTGTTCCTACTAAATTCGTCGTAACTAATTTACAACACGTTTAGTTAAAGTTAGCATCTAATGCAATGTTATGTCCCTATTGCTATTGCGACTAACTTTCACAACTTAACTTGTGAATATCATCAAATGAAATTTCTCTCTATTCTATATTCCTATTACTAAGACACGAGTACTACTCGGTGTGAGACCCTACAGCCTGACCTTACTACAGGTTGGGGCTCGAAACCCCTAGACGACGGTCACTACGAGCAGTAGCTGTCGTCCCTGTTTCAGAGTCATCATAACGTGATCGACCCTTTGACAAAAGTGTCATAGGGTTTGCATTGGCTGTGTCAGAGATGAATTCCGTTAGCTAAAATCCCTTCGTCAAGACTGTGTTTGATGTTGGCCTAGGGTATGGTTTACTGTCAACCCTATCAGACAACATTGGTCAGTATACGGCGGTCTTTATTGTATACACGTTGTACTACTTGCAACGTACCCCGGCCGAGGATTAACATAAAGACCGTACTGAGCTTATAACACTAACTTCCCTTTAATGGAAGTGACGAATCCCATCTTAGTCACTTACTCACCTAGAGAGCTTCTGGTGCAACCCAACCTAAGATCTTTCATCAGGACTGGTCCTCGAAGCTAGATCATGGGTCTAAGCTACACCGTCCGTTCACAGGTTTATACAGATGACTTCAGGTCTTAAGGATCAACTAACCTATCATCACCCTAGAGTTATTAAAGACAGATCATTAAAGTTAACCATTTAATAACTCTAACTTGGTCGTTCAGTGAACTCATTCTCCAATGAGCACCTGTGTCTCGTCTCCGACTTCAGCAAGTCGAATGACTATGAGATCATCATTACCCGAAGGTAAGACGAAGACACAGTGATCTATCCGATGTGTCGATATCCAGTTCTCGACACATCTATGATCACGAACCGTTTAAGACTTATGTTTCTATTCGGTCACTTACTTACTCATAATCGAGATCTCATCTAGATATGTAAGGACCTAACTCTAAGTCTATGGATATTATCTAAGTATATTAATACAAATGTTTTATACTTAGAATAATACGTACCATATACGGTATTGAACAAGACGTATAATCAAGATAAATTGCCTTATGGGCACATATCTTCCTACACAACATACCAAATTTCAAGTGATTCCAATACTTTTTGAGCCACCATCTACCCCTTACAATTTCAACGGTCTAAAAACGTCCTGAAAACCCCACGAAGTTGCAAGGGGTATATGGGGGCTCAAAAAGTATTGGAATCCCTTGAAATTTGGTATGTGGAACATCCATAAGGTGAACAATAAACCCATGAAATTTTTTTTCGAAAAAACTGTGTGAGATGGGGGAAAATGGGGGCGCCTTCTTAGATTTAATCTAAGGAGGCACCTTAGGATCCCTTTACCCATATATATATATATATATATATATATATATATATATATATATATATATATATATATATATATATATATATATATATATATATATATGATGTTGCTGTTTAATCATGTGTCACACCTTATATAATTGATTATCTTATCTGTGTAATGCATTTTTGAAACTTTTTTTTTCGTATATCTAAAATGTTGATATTGGACTTCAATTCCTCTATTCACATAAGTATATGATGTGCTTTTATGAGTTTTTGATTCCATATATCTTTATACTCTTTGATTGTTGTTAGTTCGTATTTAGCACGATTATTGTTGTTGTTATTTCCTCCCACCTTTTTGGATAATGCCATAGGGGAGAGAAATAAACATACAAGATTCATAATGAATGTGCTAAGTATATTCTAACACTTTGAATCTAAAATTGAAGTTGCCTTAGATTCAGGGGGAGTAAGATTACAATGAATATGGATTTTAATTCCTAGATTTCTTTAATTAAAATCATACGTATCTTACTCATTTGCTTCAATTGATATGTAGATGCCCTAATATTTGTTGACTAACTTGATTGGCATCTATGTAGGGGGAGTAAGTTTTCATAAGCACAATTATTTATCTTTTTGTTTATGTTTGTTTGTCATCATCAAAAAGGGGGAGAATGTTGAGTATTGGACTTCTCCCTACTTGGTGTTAATGATGAGAAAACATAAATACTTGTGACTAATCCCCTATTTTGCAGTTAATCCATTGCCTAAGCTTACTATGAAGATCTACATGCAATGGATGACACTCAAAGTTGATTGAAGGCAAATGACATGGATTGGATGATAGTAGATGATGATTGAAGCTCCAAGAAGTCTTCAAGCTCATACGATGGATAGAAGAGAGAATTCGTCAATGTAATTTTGTTTTATCTCTTCTAGTATGTAGATTAGAAGTAGAACTTTGATGGAGCACTCACACACATCATCATTTCAGTCTTAGGACATCATTAGATCATTTGTCCTTAGACTCCAATTCATTTCTTTAGTGATTGTGCTTGGATTGTTTATAACAGTTGACTGTTGAACGTTTTACATTCGTATGTCTCAAAAAAAGTCGACTGTGCTTTGTTCTACAGTCGCCTGTTATGCACAAACTTCTACAATCTAGTTTTGGGCCTCTCTGTTTATTTCGCACAGGCAACTGATGAACGATTCACAGGCGCCTGTCCAAATGACAATCGACTGTGTTTTGTAAATCAGTCGCATGTCTATCTTCTGCCCAAACTTTGTTGATCTGACTTTTACGGCCAGTTGACTAATGCTACAATAGTCGACTGTCTATGCTGCAACAGTCGTCTGTCTGTGAGTCAATTCATTGACTCAGCTCTCTGGAAATTCTCGGGGTATTTGACAGTCGTCTGTATAAGGATTTATAGTCGCCTGTTGTGATTAACAATCGACTGTATTATCTGCATCAGTCGTCTGTCCTGTTATCTTACAAGATTTTCAGATTTCATTCAACTTACCCATCTCTCAGCCAGTCGCCTGTAGAAGGATTTACAGTCGCCTGTTGGTTCAACAATCGACTGTCTTTGCTTCATTAGTCGACTGTCCATGTAGTAAGTTACCATTATGAATTCTCATCTACCCTTACTGACTGTGCAACAGTCGACTGTGGTTTCCTCAACAGTCGACTATCTCGAGCGCAGATTCTATCCGTTGAGAATTTTCTCACGGATTCCTAAAGGGTTTTGCCTAAACTGTTTTGTGGATTTGAGAAACCTATATAAGGGCCTTCTACTGTTCTATTGAAATGTTACCTAGGATTTTGCAAAATCTCTCAAGCTTTCATTCTAAAGTTTAAAGCTCTCAAACCCAAAGCCCTAAGAATTCCTATCTTTGATCTCTTGCTCTTCAACCTAGAACCAAAGAGTTATCTTCTAGGCATTTGGTGTAGTCAAGAGAAAGGGCTTTCTCCTCTCTTACAAGAGAGTCTTTAACACACAACACACCACTCCTTCAAGTTCTCCTTCAAGGCATAGGTGATTGTAAGTGTTGCTTTCATTATTTCATAACTTTCGTTATTTGAATTTGCTCTCGGGTTGTGAGAGCGGTTTGCTTGCTCCCAAGTTGTGGGAGTCAAGGACATCGATTGTATTTGATTTCACTTGTAGGGTTGCTACAAGTGGGTTTTAAGGAAACCTCAAGTTAGGATTCTAACTTGAGTATCCGGAGGTATCCGGGTGGAAGGGACGTAGGATTACCGGGAACAAGTCGGGAAGTGACTTGGGTTATCCGAACCCTTGAAACATCTCTGCGTTTGCGTGTGTTTCATTTTGGGTATAATTTCTATTCCGCATTATTTTGTTGGTTTGCATTTAAATTGGTGTAACTATCTTTTTAAATTGCATAAACACTATTCAACCCCCCCTCTAGTGTTTTCCCCATAGACATGATCCTTACATGCGATCTTTTTATTAAATGATACGAATTTTTGGCCTTATTTTGTCTTCTCTTATATTTCAGTTTAAGATGACGTTCTTCCGGTTCCAACGGACATTTTTGCGGAATTTTTTAAAATAGATGCTATTTTCTATATTTTCTGGAAGATATGGATCTTTTTAATAAATAATATGATTTTCGCATAATTTTGGGTTTTCATATTTTGCAGATAAAGATGGCGATATCCGTGTTCCCACTGACATTTTTTCAGATTTTCTAAGTTCGGGGCAGTTTTTCTACATTGTATGGAAGCTATTAATCATTTTATTAAATGATATGATATTTGGCCTAATTTTGTCTTCTCTTATTTTTCAGTTGAAGATATTGTTCTCTCGGTTCCAACTGATATTTTTGCGGATTTTTTTGACATAGATGCTATTTTCTACATTTTCTGGAAGATACACAACTTTTATTATACAATTTGATTTTTAAGCCAAATTTTTCTTCTCTTATTTTTCAGATTAAGATTGCAATCTCCCTGTTCCAACGGACATTTTTACGGTTTCTTCTTAGCTACTGACTATTTTCAAATTTTTCTGTAAGCAAAATATCTTTAAATTAAAAGATTTGATTTTTCTAGCCTAATTTTGCCTTCACTTATTTTTCAGTTAAAGATGGTGATCTCCTAGTTCAAACAGACATTTTTCCAGATTTTACTTAGCTCAGAGCTATTTTATGTATTTTCTGAAAGATATGCATCTTTTAGTTAAATTATATGATTTTTGCTTAATTTTGTCTTCTCTTATTTTTCAATTGAAGATAGCGATCTCTCTGTTCCAACAGACATTTTCGCAGATTTTTCTGAGCTCGGAGCTATTTTCTACATTTTATGGAAGATATCATTTTATTAAATGATATCATTTTGGCCTAATTTTATCTTCTCTTATTGTTTACTTAAAGATGGCAATCTCCCTATTTCAACGTGTATTTTTGGGTATTTTTCTGTGCTCGGGGCTATTTTCTATATTTTGTTAAGATATGGATCTTTTTATTAAATGATATGATTTTTTGCCTAATTTTTTCTTCAGTTATTTTTCAGTTGAAGATGGTGATCTCCCAGTTCCCAAAGGACATTTTTGCAGATTTTTCTAAGCTCGAGACTATTTTTTGACATTTTTGTGAAGTTATGAATCTTTTTATTAAATGATATGATTTTTTGGCCTAAATTTGTCTTCTCCTATTTTTCAATTGAAGAAGGCAATCTCCCAATTCTTATGGATATTTTTTCATATTATTCTGAACTCAGGGCTATTTTCTAAATTTTCTTGAAGATTTGTATAATTTTATTAAATTTTATTTTTGGCCTAATTTTCTCTACTCTTATTTTTAAGTTGAAGATGGCGATCTTTCGGTCCAACGAAAAATTTTGCGGATTTTTTGAAGCTCGGTGCTATTATCTACATTTTATAAAATATATGAATTTAATGATATGATTTTTATATCCTACATTGTTCTTCTCTTATTTTTTCAGTTGAATATTGCGATCTACCTGTTCCAGCAGACTATTTTACTTATTTTTGTTAGATCGAGGCTATTTTTCTTCTTTATATGAATGAAATGGATAATTTAATTAAATGATATGATATTTTGGCCTAATGTTGTCTTCTCTTGTTTTTTAGTCGAAGATGGCGTTCTCACGGTTTCAACGGAGATTTTTGCCAATTATTTTGATCTTGAGGCTATTTTCTACATTTTCTAGAAGATAAGGATCTTCGTATTAAATAATATGATTTGTTGGCCTAATTTTATCTTCTCATATTTTTCAGATGAATATGGCGATCTCCCGGTTCCAACGGACTTTTTGCATATTTTCTAAGCTCCGTGCTATTTTCTAAATTTTCTGTAAGCTATATATCTTTAGATTAAATGAAATGATTTTTCTAGCCTAATTTTGTCTTCTCTTATTTTTCAGTTCAAAATGGCTATCTCCAGGTTCCAACAAACTTTTTTGCGAATTTTTCTGAGCTCGGTGCTATTTTCTACATTTTATTGAAGATATGGCTCTTTTTATTAAATGATATGATTTTTAGCCTAAATTTGTCTTCTCTTTTTTTCACTTGAAGATGTCAATCTCCCGCTTCCAACAGATATTTTTGCAGATATTTCCGATCTTGGGACTATTTTTCTACATTTTCGGGAAATTATGGATCTTTTTATTAAAGGATATGATTTTTTGGCCTAATTTTGTCTTATCTTTTTTCAGTTGAAGATGGCGATCTACCATTTCCAACAAACATTTGTGCGAATTTTTCTAAGATCCGGACTAGTTTCTAAATTTTCTGGAAGTTATGGAATTTTATATTAAGTGAGATGATCTTTATAGCCTAATTTGTCTTCTCTAATTTTTCTGTTGAAGATGGCGAATTCTTGATTCCAACAGATATTTTGGCGTTTTTATGAGCTCGGAATTATTTTTCTATATTTTAAAGAAAGTATATATCTTTTTATTAAATGGTATGATATATAGGCCTAATTTTGTCTTCTCTTATTTTTTCATTGAAGATGGCGATCACCGGTTCCAATTGACATTTTTGCGGATTTTTCTGAGCTTCAGGCTATTTCTAAATTTTCTGTAAGAGATGAATCTTTAAGTTAAATGATATGATTTTTATTGCCATTTTCTCTGATTTTTTAGTTGAAGATGTCGATCTCCCTGATCCAACAACGATTTTTGCGGATTTTTCGAAACTCGAAACTATTTTCTACAGTTTATTGAAGATATGGATCGTTTTATTAAGATATGATTTTATAGACTAAGTTTTTCTTCTTTTATTTTTCAGTTGAATATGGCGATGTCCCAGTTCTAACGGACTTTTTTACGGATTTTTCTGAGCTCCGGGCTATTTTCTACATTTTATTATAGATATGGATCTCTTTCTTAGATGACAAGATTTTTGCAGCCTAATTTTGTTTTCTCATATTTTTCAGTTGAATATGTCGATCGCTCGGTTCCAACAGATATTTTTGTGGATTTTTCTTAGCTTTAGGCTTTTTTACATTTTCTTGAAGATATGAATCTTTTTATTAAATGATATTAATTTTTGGCTTAATTTTGTCTTCTTTTTTTCAGTTGTATATTGCGATCTCCTGGTTCCAATGGACATTTTGCGGATTTTTCAGAGCTCGGTGTTATTTTCTACATTTTATGGTAGATATGTATCATTATATTAAATGATATGATTTTTGGCCTAATTTTGTCCTCTTTTATTTTTCAGTTGAAGTTTGCGATCTCCCGTTTCCAACGGAAATTTTTTGGATTTTTCTGATCTCTGAGCTATTTTCTACATTTTATGTATGATATGAATTTTTATTTAAATGATATGATTTTTATAATGTAATTTGGTCTTCTCTTATTATTCAGTTAAAGATGGCGATCTCCTGGTTCCAACGGACATTTTTGTCGATTTTTCTTAGCTGAGGGCTATTTTTCTACATTTTCGAGAAGTTATGGATCTTTTTATTAAATGATATTTGTTATGGCCTTAAGATCGGCCCAGTCGATCTCGGCCCGTACGATCGAAGCCCAAGTCATGGCCCGTCGAATCTCCACAATGTGACCTAGTTTGCCGAGGCTTGGACAAGCTCTTGGGGCTCAGAGCAGCCCGCACCTGCAGAGCAGCGAACTTGTCAACCTAACCAAAGAGAAGAGCCCTTCGGTTGATCGCGCACGATCTACACCGGCCGTCCCAAAGGTAGCTCGCCCCAGAGGTAGCTCGCCTATCTCTCCACCCAGAAGCAGTTCGTCCAAGGAGGAAGGCGACCTTCCACTAGTATCACTGCCAGTTTCACTACAGACAAGTCTGACAAAAGCACACCTGGCCGCTTCGCAGCTTGACTGCCTGTCGAAAGCGTCCATGGCTGTTTCACCGCCTGACAACCTGTCGAAAGCACCCATGGCCGTTTCGTCGCCAGACAGCCTGACAAAAGCGTGCCTGACATTTACGGCTTTGACAAAAGCACGCCTGACACGTGCGGCCCTGACATCCTCGGCCGAACCCCTGACACCCTGACACCGCCGGCTCAGCTAAAGCAACTGACTCCAACAGCCTATAAATACACCCTCTCCTCCAATAAGAAAGGGTCCGGCTAATCTGTAAGATATCCTAACACATCTACTTATATTCAAGGT
This sequence comes from Scilla litardierei, assembly GCA_030789695.1. NCBI lineage: Eukaryota > Viridiplantae > Streptophyta > Magnoliopsida > Asparagales > Asparagaceae > Scilla > Scilla litardierei. Next base: position 66,059,370 of record CM061136.1, read on the forward strand.
TGAATATCCTCCATATATTCGTGCCGTCCACATTAGTTTGCCACGCAAGCACTGATCTGCCTCTAAGATCGCCCTGTGTATCTGCAATTCTCCAAGCAGTCACTAACTGACTTAAGCATCGGAGAGACTCATGGTTGACCGCCAACCGAGCCTTTCTGAAGAGTTGCTCCTCTTGAAGGAAGTTCGTCCCAGCTACCGGCGGTTAAAGCGACCCACGTCGAACTACTCCACCAGACAGGCGACCTTAGGATTTCCATCTACAAAGCATCTTCCAATCGGGATTAACTTCGTCTTCATCCCAAAACTTGTAATCATTGTAACCATGATTCCCATTTCAAAATAAATTCAATGTTAGTGGAGTTTATCCCGCAACATTTGGTGCCGTCTGTGGGAACATTGGTTACATTCGTGACAGACCCCACACAAAGTCACAGTAGTCATCGAGCGGTAAACAGCCAATGCTCGAGGAGGCTCCCTCTCCTAGGAGGTCCCCCCCGAGAGATGCGCCCCTTAGGCGTAGATGCTACCATCAAGGATGCAGCCCGTGGCGTCTATCAAAACTTTGAGATCTTTGACAAAGTGATGAAGGACATGGCTACAGCGAAATCTGTGATGAGGCCTTTAACATCAGGCCTCTCCAGACCTCTCAACGTGAGGCAGAACCTCCTCCCCGAGTTCGATGAAGAAGTGGCCACTCAGAGGAGGTACTTCGATGAAGAGGAGCTAGCCACTCTGCAAAGGCATCTCGATGATGACGAGGCGGCCGCTAGGCAGAGATGGTTCGACAAGGAGGATGCCGCGATTCAAAGAAGGCTTGATGAAGAAGTAATTGTCCGACAACGACGTTACATTTTCACTGCAAGGGAGAGGATCTAGTAAGGTAGCTTGGGATCCCCTCTGCATCGATCGAGATAGTGCGGGAGCACATCCTGCAAGATCAAGCTGTGGAGAGCCGCTCTTACAGAAGATCGTCAAGCCAAAGGCACAAAGGGTGCCCCCATTAAGGCCGAAGCCCCCTCGGGCTGAGCGCCTCTCTCCTAGGTGCAATGACGGTGGGGGCAGAGCCGCGAGCGAAGCCCGATCCATAGGGCATATAGAAGGGACTCTCCTGAGCACCGAGGTGGCTCATCTGGGGGTTCCAAAGACAGGCAAGAGCTCCGAGGCAGTCAGGACGTCGCACGACAATCACCAACACCTCCCTAGCATCTCGAAGAAGTCAACCCGCTGACGCGAAGGGTGATCTCAACCCCAATACAACATAGGTTCAAGCTACCCTAGCTGGAATTGTATGACGACTCGGGCGATCCACTCGAACACGTGCAACACTATAGGGGGTGATGGAGATCCAATGAGCAGACGACGAGCTCCTCTGTCGTGCCTTCTCGACGACTCTAAAGAAGTCTGTCGTGGAGTGGTACAACAACTTGCCGGATAGATCGATTGACTCCTTTGGCAATCTGTCCCACAAGTTTCGAATGCAATTTCGAGCAGGGCAAAGAAGGAAGAGGGCTCCTGACTATCTGTTTTGGATAGTCCATGAGGAAGGAGAGACCCTTCGAAGGTTCCAGTAGTGCTTCAATGAAGAGCGTCTAAGCGTGATGAGCTGCAGAGAAGAGCTTGCCAAGGCCGCCTTCAAGAAGGGGCTCACCAATCACAGTCTACACAAACCCATGCTCCACGACCCGCCAATAGACCTCGATGCTCTCTTCTCTAGAGCGGACAAGTTCATTCTCAATGAGGAGTCATTGGGGGCAAAGAAAGTAGTTACCGCCACCGAGCGACCCAGAGCTGAACCTCGACCTCCACCTAGGTCGAGTCATGATGACCGCCCCAAGGGCGAGATCAATATCGCCCCCGATGGCGTGACCAAGGAGCCCAGCGAGGGCAGGATTGCCTCGGACCTCTGAGGGTTCCTCGCTCCACCCCACCCTGAGGAACAGACCTGAAAGAGCGTTGGATGAGGCGCATTATACAAGGCTTAATGCCCTACTCGCTGAAGTGATGGCATCGGCCAAGACGGGCAGACTTCTCAAAGATCGCCCCCAGAGATGAGGGAAAAGTCGAATGCATGCAATGCACAAAAATACTGTCGGTACCACCGCAACCACAGCTACGACACTGACAATTGCTTTGCTCTGAAAAAGGACATAGAACGGCTAATCCAGGGTGGCCATCTTCAGAGGCTCATTGATCAAGAGGGCCAGAGCTGAGAAGGGCGAACTCCAAAGGAACCTGTCCAGCATGCTCAGGCCCAAAATGCCAAACTAGCCACACATCCTATCACTGGTCTGATCATGTGTATAGATGTGATATGTGATGGGCCGGCCTCAGGCGGAACCTCGGCATCGCAGAGGAAGAATTATGCGAGGCAGGTCATGATGGCGAGTGCTGATGAAGGGGCGAAGCGAAGAAGGGTAGCTCCACCCCCCCATCTACTTCTGCGACGACGACCTGGAGAGGGTCGAGCTACCACATGATGATGCCATCGTCATCGAAGCACTCATTGGGTCGGCAATTGTAAGCAGGCTCTTGGTCGACACTGGCAGCTCGTGTGACATAATATTTTTGTCGACGATCCAGAAGATGGGACTGGGCGAGGTTGACTTGAAACCATGCTTGGGCCTGATTGTCAGCTTCACTGGACATTCGGTGCCCATTGTCAGAACGATCGATCTGCCCGTCACCCTGGGGGAGAGGCCGAGGATTGTTATGCAAATGACACAATTCGTCGTCGTTGACATCCCCTTGGTATACAATGGCATCATAGGGTGGCCTTACCTGACCACCGTCGAAGCTCTTCCCTTGCTTCTACACCACATGATAAAGTTCCAGACTCTGTATGGGGTTGGACAAGTGCGAGGAAGCCACAGGCTCTCGCGAAGCTGCTACGTCGGCTCCACCAAGCATAAGCAAGCCCCGTCGACCGAACTCCTTGATGGTCAGAAGGACTTGGAACATCAGCGGCTAACCCCAGTGGAGGGCATAGAGGAGGTGCTACTGACGGATGAGGTGGACAAAACTGTATCGATCGGCACAAAGTTAACTGTGAAGCTGAGGTGGAGGCAAAACATGCAATGTATCCTGATTCGATGCCACCCAAGTCAAACCCAACTTGTTACCGGTGCCCTAATCCAGCAACACCTAAGATCACACTTGGATACTCAAGTAAATATCATTAGAGCTTCCCTTTAGCCCACTTGTGAAACCCCTAACAAGGGCAATCGACCTACAATCAATGTCCGTGTATCCCACAACTCGGGAACACGCAAATACCTTAATCCCACAACTTGGAACTAAGCACACACTCACAAACCGAGAGTAAATCCTTTCCTTGACTCCCACAACTTGGGATCAAGCCAACCCTCTCACCAACCGAGAGTACTCAACAAAATAAAAGTATTGAGAAAGAAATATACAACTTGAGATACACTCACATTTGCCTTGAATAAGAACTTACTTGTGAATGCTTTTGTGTGTGTGTGTGTGTGTGTGTGTGTGTGTGTGTGTGTGTGTGTGTGTGTGTGTGTGTGTGTGTGTGTGTGTGTGTGTGTGTGTGTGTGTGGTGCTCAATGAGGGAGGAGATATCCCTTGAGATGCTTGCGCAAAGATGAAAGCAAATCTGGCTTAGATGTGTGCTTTAGAGCATAGATTGCAAGAGAGAATTAGAGAGCACTTGAGAGGAGAAAGAGGTTTGAAATGAGACTTGAAATGTTTTCTTAAGGGACAAAGAGTTCTCACATATTCAGCCTATCTTCTATATATATTAGCTCAAGGGAAACCCAAAACCCCAAGCAAAAAGACCCACAAACTAATCTTCCAACGGCTAGAAATGGGCTGAAAACGACTCGGACAGTCGCCTGTAGAAGGGGGGACAGTCGCCTGGTCCACTGTAGCCAATGGCTATAAACTAAAAAACAATGTCATGACAGAGGATGACCAGTCGACTGTAGAAGGATGACCAGTCGACTGTCCACCTGGGCAGGCACCTG
>CM061136.1:66063858-66100269 GCA_030789695.1 Scilla litardierei
GTTCTCGTCTGTTCAGGAGGACGTCAGATCCACGAGCCGAGGCTTCCCCTCCGCTCCACGTCGGCCGCGCATCAAGCAAGACGACCGAGGCTACCCCTCGTCGTCCGATCGACCGAGGCCGATCGCATCCTTTCGAGCCGAGGCTCCCCCTCCGCTCCGCATCGGTCGCGCATCAAGCGAGACGACCGAGGCTACCCCTCGTCGTCCGACCGACCGAGGCTGATCGCATCCTTCCGAGCCGAGGCTCCCCCTCTGCTCCGCATCGGTCGTGCATCAAGACAAGGCGCCGAGGCTTCCCCTCGTCGTCCGACCGTCCGAGGCCGAGCATCTCACACCGGGCCGAGGCTTCACCTCAGCCCCCTTGAGGCCGAGGATCCAGACCAGGCCCAGCTGACGTGTTCCATATCGTCTGCATCTCCGATTCGCGTCGCGCCTACACGTGCTCGACGCACCCAAGGGACCCAAATCGGCCCCTTGACCACGTTGACCGGGCAGTCCACGGTCAACGCTTCTGTAGTGAGAAAACACTCTGAAACAGAGCCATATCTTCAATAAAATGTAGAAAATAGCACCGAGCTCAGAAAAATTCGCAAAAAAGTTTGTTGGAACCTGGGGATAGCCATTTTGAACTGAAAAATAAGAGAAGACAAAATTAGGCTAGAAAAATCATTTCATTTAATCTAAAGATATATATCTTACAGAAAATTTAGAAAATAGCACGGAGCTTAGAAAATATGCAAAAAGTCCGTTGGAACCGGGAGATCGCCATATTCATCTGAAAAATATGAGAAGATAAAATTAGGCCAACAAATCATATTATTTAATACGAAGATCCTTATCTTCTAGAAATGTAGAAAATAGCCTCAAGATCAAAATAATTGGAAAAAATCTCCGTTGAAACCGTGAGAACGCCATCTTCGACTAAAAAAATAAGAGAAGACAACATTAGGCCAAAATATCATATCATTTAATTAAATTATCCATTTCATTCATATAAAGAAGAAAAATAGCCTCGATCTAACAAAAATAAGTAAAATAGTCTGCTGGAACAGGTAGATCGCAATATTCAACTGAAAAAATAAGAGAAGAACAATGTAGGATATAAAAATCATATCATTAAATTCATATATTTTATAAAATGTAGATAATAGCACCGAGCTTCGAAAAATCCGCAAAATTTTTCGTTGGACCGAAAGATCGCCATCTTCAACTTAAAAATAAGAGTAGACAAAATTAGGCCAAAAATAAAATTTAATAAAATTATACATATCTTCAAGAAAATTTAGAAAATAGCCCTGAGTTCAGAATAATATGAAAAAATATCCATAAGAATTGGGAGATTGCCTTCTTCAATTGAAAAATAGGAGAAGACAAATTTAGGCCAAAAAATCATATCATTTAATAAAAAGATTCATAACTTCACAAAAATGTCGAAAAATAGTCTCGAGCTTAGAAAAATCTGCAAAAATGTCCTTTGGGAACTGGGAGATCACCATCTTCAACTGAAAAATAACTGAAGACAAAATTAGGCAAAAAATCATATCATTTAATAAAAAGATCCATATCTTAACAAAATATAGAAAATAGCCCCGAGCACAGAAAAATACCCAAAAATACACGTTGAAATAGGGAGATTGCCATCTTTAAGTAAACAATAAGAGAAGATAAAATTAGGCCAAAATGATATCATTTAATAAAATGATATCTTCCATAAAATGTAGAAAATAGCTCCGAGCTCAGAAAAATCTGCAAAAATGTCTGTTGGAATAGTGAGATCGCTATCTTCAATTGAAAAATAAGAGAAGACAAAATTAAGCAAAAATCATATAATTTAACTAAAAGATGCATATCTTTCAGAAAATACATAAAATAGCTCTGAGCTAAGTAAAATCTGGAAAAATGTCTGATTGAACTAGGATATCACCATCTTTAACTGAAAAATAAGTGAAGGCAAAATTAGGCTAGAAAAATCAAATCTTTTAATTTAAAGATATTTTGCTTACAGAAAAATTAGAAAATAGCCAGTAGCTAAGAAGAAACCGTAAAAATGTCCGTTGGAATAGGGAGATTGCAATCTTAATCTGAAAAATAAGAGAAGAAAAATTTGGCTTAAAAATCAAATTATATAACAAAAGTTGTGTATCTTCCAGAAAATGTAGAAAATAGCATCTATGTCAAAAAAATCCGCAAAAATATCAGTTGGAACCGAGAGAACAATATCTTCAACTGAAAAATAAGAGAAGACAAAATTAGGCCAAAAATCATATCATTTAATAAAATGATTAATAACTTCCATACAATGTAAAAAAACTGCCCCGAACTTAGAAAATCTGAAAAAATGTCAGTGGGAACACGGATATCGCCATCTTTATCTGCAAAATATGAAAACCCAAAATTATGCGAAAAATCATATTATTTATTAAAAAGATCCATATCTTCCAGAAAATATAGAAAATAGCATCTATTTTAAAAAATTCCGCAAAAATGTCCGTTGGAACCGGGAGAACGTCATCTTAAACTGAAATATAAGAGAAGACAAAATAAGGCCAAAAATTCGTATCATTTAATAAAAAGATCGCCTGTAAGGATCATGTCTATGGGGAAAACACTAGAAGGGGGGCTGAATAGTGTTTATGCAATTTAAAAAGATAGTTACACCAATTTAAATGCAAACCAACAAAATAATGCGGAATAGAAATTATACCCAAAATGAAACACACGCAAAAGCAGAGATGTTTCAAGGGTTCGGATAACCCAAGTCACTTCCTGACTTGTTCCCGGTAATCCTACGTCCCTTCCACCCGGAAACCTCCGGATACTCAAGGTAGAATCCTAACTTGAGGTTTCCTTAAAACCCACTTGTAGCAACCCTACAAGTGAAATCAAATACAATCGATGTCCTTGACTCCCACAACTTGGGAGCAAGCAAACCGCTCTCACAACCCGAGAGCAAATTCAAATAACGAAAGTTATGAAATAATGAAAGCAACACTTACAATCACCTATGCCTTGAAGGAGAACTTGAAGGAGTGGTGTGTTGTGTGTTAAAGACTCTCTTGTAAGAGAGGAGAAAGCCCTTTCTCTTGACTACACCAAATGCCTAGAAGATAACTCTTTGGTTCTAGGTTGAAGAGCAAAGATCAAAGATAGGAATTCTTAGGGCTTTGGGTTTGAGAGCTTTAAACTTTAGAATGAAAGCTTGAGAGATTTTGCAAAATCCTAGGTAACCTTTCAATAGAACAGTAGAAGGCCCTTATATAGGTTTCTCAAATCCACAAAACAGTTTAGGCAAAAACCCTTTAGGAATCCGTGAGAAAATTCTCAACGGATAGAATCTGCGCTCGAGATAGTCGACTGTTGAGGAAACCACAGTCGACTGTTGCACAGTCAGTAAGGGTAGGTGAGAATTCATAATGGTAACTTACTACGTGGACAGTCGACTAATAAAGCAAAGACAGTCGATTGTTGAACCAACAGGCAACTATAAATCCTTCTACAGGCGACTGGCTGAGAGATGGGTAAGTTGAATGAAATCTGAAAATCTTGTAAGATAACAGGACAGACGACTGATGCAGATAATACAGTCGATTGTTAATCACAACAGGCGACTGTAAATCCTTATACAGACGACTGTCAAATACCCCGAGAATTTCCAGAGAGCTGAGTCAATTAATTGACTCACAGACAGACGACTGTTGCAGCATAGACAGTCGACTATTGTAGCATTAGTCAACTGGCCGTAAAAGTCAGATCAACAAAGTTTGGGCAGAAGATAGACAGGCGACTGATTTACAAAACACAGTCGATTGTCATTTGGACAGGCGCCTGTGAATCGTTCATCAGTTGCCTGTGCGAAATAAACAGAGAGGCCCAAAACTAGATTGTAAAAGTTTGTGCATAACAGGCGACTGTAGAACAAAGCACAGTCGACTTTTTTTTAGACAGACGACTGTAAAATGTTCAACAGTCAACTATTATAAACAATCCAAGCACAATCACTAAAGAAATGAATTGGAGTCTAAGGACAAATGATCTAATGATGTCCTAAGACTGAAATTATGATGTGTGTGAGTGCTCCATCAAAGTTCTACTTCTAATCTACATACTAGAAGAGATAAAACAAAATTACATTGACGAATTCTCTCTTCTATCCATCGTATGAGCTTGAAGACTTCTTGGAGCTTCAATCATCATCTACGATCATCCAATCTATGTCATTTGCCTTCAATCAACATTGAGTGTCATCCATTGCATGTAGATCTTCATAGTAAGCTTAGGCAATGGATTAACTGCAAAATAGGAGATTAGTCACAAGTATTTATGTTTGCTCATCATTAACACCAAGTAGGGAGAAGTCAATACTCAACATTCTCTCCCTTTTTGATGATGACAAACAAACATAAACAAAAAGATAAATAATTGTGCTTATGAAAACTTACTCCCCCTACATAGATGCCAATCAAGTTAGTCAACAAATATTAGGGCATCTACATATCAATTGAAGCAAATGAGTAAGATACGTATGATTTTAATTCAAGAAATCTAGGAATTAAAATCCATATTCATTGTAATCTTACTCCCCCTGAATCTAAGGCAACTTCAATTTTAGATTCAAAGTGTTAGAATATACTTAGCACATTCATTATGAATCTTGTATGTTTATTTCTCTCCCCCTATGGCATTATCCAAAAAGGTGGGAGGAAATAACAACAACAATAATCGTGCTAAATACGAACTAACAACAATCAAAGAGTATAAAGATATATGGAATCAAAAACTCATAAAAGCACATCATATACTTATGTGAATAGAGGAATTGAAGTCCAATATCAACATTTTAGATATACGAAAAAAAATAGTTTCAAAAATGCATTACACACATAAGATAATCAATTATACAAGGTGTGACACATGATTAAACAGCAACATCATATATATATATATATATATATATATATATATATATATATATATATATATATATATATATATATATATATATATATGGCAATCTTCCATTGCGAAAAAGGGGCTTTTCGCACCGTGCGAAAAGAATTTTATCTTTTTTTTTGAAATTTGTTTTTTCAAAAATTCTTTTTTTGATGTTTAATCCATACAATTATATACCCCAGGGAAAATAATGGGTGAACCCGTTGGGGATTAGAGCACCCATCCACCCGTTACAAATTTAACGGTCTCAAAACGTGCGAATTTGATGAAATGCCTTGATCGAAGGCCAAATGACATTATTTCTCAACCATTATTTTTTGAGGGGGGTATAACAACATATAATGAGGGTGGAAAAAAGAATTTTTGAAAAAAAAAATTTCAAAAAAAAGATAAAAACATTTTCGCACCGTGCGAAATGTTCTCATTTGAAAATTTTCCAATATCAACTAAGTGAAGTCCAATATCAACTAAGTGTTCTCATTTGAAAATTTTCCAAACTCATAAAAGCACATCATATACTTATGTGAATAGAGGAATTGAAGTCCAATATCAACATTTTAGATATACGAAAAAAAATAGTTTCAAAAATGCATTACACACATAAGATAATCAATTATACAAGGTGTGACACATGATTAAACAGCAACATCATATATATATATATATATATATATATATATATATATATATATATATATATATATATATATATATATATATATATATATATATATATATATATATATATCCACTAAGTACCCCAACGCTGCTATGTATGGGCGCCTGATTGATAGATGCAAAGGCAGGTTGCAGGGGTGGTCTTCATCTCTTCTATCCATTGCTGGGCGTATTGAGCTGGTTAAATCAGTTATCTATGGCATGGTTGGGTTTTGGATGCAAGCTTTTTGCATTCCTAAGTCTGTTCTTTGCATGCTCACCTCCATGTGTAGGAAATTTATCTGGGGGAAAAACCATCTTTGGGCCTGGAATGATATGTGTGTTCCCAAGCAGGAAGGGGGGATTGGGATCAGGAACTTTACTGATTTAAATAAAGCTTATGGTATTAAGCTCTCATGGCGCATGCTTTCTCACAAGGGTGTCTGGGCCTCTTACATGAGAAACCATTATATGAGTAACATGGGGTTTTTTCTGGCCAAGTCCCATCCTATGCAGTCTGGAACCTGGAAATTTATTCTTCATTGCCAGGAATTCACCAGGAAGCTTACCAAACGCAATGTTAGGGATGGCTCTTCTACCCTCTTCTGGTATGATAATTGGCTTCCCTGTGGTCCCCTTTGTGACTCTTATGAGGTCCCTGTTGGAGAGGATCAGAGAATGGTTAGTGACTATTGGGCTAATGGGGATTGGTCAGATTGCAGCTCTCTGCTCCCTATTCGGCATATTCTCAATTCGGTTGCTTTGACAGTGGGTAGTGATTCTTGGACTTGGGCTTCTAAAAACCCTTCTCTTCGTAATGCATGGGAGGGCTCTCGGGTCATTAAACCTCTCTTTCCCTATTACAAGGTGGTCTGGTTTCAGGGGCACATCCCCAAGATGGCTATTACTTTATTACGAGCTTTCCACGGGAAACTGCTTACCCGGGATAAGCTCGCAAAATGGGGAGTGTCTACTTCACCCTACTGTGTTTTATGCTCTGATAATATTCTTGAAAACATGGAACATATATTCTTTGAATGCCCCTATACTAACTACCTCCTTTGTAGGAGTTTTCTTAAAATGGGAGTCACCATCACCATTCCCTCCGCCTTGTCTGGTATTGGGGATTTGCTATATGGGAAGGTTGGCTAAAACTGTATTGGCTATGTTGACTTGGCATATTTGGGAAGGTTGGGAAGGTTGGCTAAAACTGTATTGGCTATGTTGACTTGGCATATTTGGCGGGAGAGGAACAGAAGGATATTTGATGGAAACAGGCAGACTCAAACTCAAGTTTTTGAGACTATTGCTGATGACGTCAGAATTGCACTGAGGCATATAGAGTGGGATAGGGATTCGGATGTTGGCCCTCCTACTAACTGGGGGTTGGTTGACTAGTTGGGCCGCCATGTATTTTTTCTGGTTTTTTTGACCCTACGGTTAGCGGAAGGTGTCATGTATCAATGGGGTTAGGGGCGCCTGTGCTCTTGCCCCGTGCTACACACATCCTTCCTCCATCCGTGAGCGTCTTGTATTTTTTCATATGTCTCAATAAAGATGCAAAGCATATTCTCCAATATATATATATACTAGTCATTGCCCGTGCCCGCGGGCACGGTTCATTTAAGATTTACCCCCGCAAAATCTTTGTTCCCTAAAAAATTATTTTTACAGCCAAATTCGCGTGGAACAACAAGTAGCATAAAAATATTTAGCGGCACGGACACTTTCGGTACGGAACAACAAATTCGGAACAGGGCGGAACAACAAATTCGGCGAGGGCGCCTTTGGAGCAGAACAACAAATTCGCAGAACAACAAATTAGGCGAGGGCGCCTTTGGAGCGGAACAACAAATTCACAGAACAACAAATTCGGCGAAGGCGCCTTCGGAGCGGAGCAACAAATTCGCATAAAAAATTTAGCGGGCACCTTCGACGCTGGAAATTATTCTCATCTTGTTGCCATATACGTCGAAGAGACGGTGGGCCCCACGTTAAGTGCACGGTTCAGTTATGATTTTCCCAAATGCATTTAAGATTTACATTTTCGCAGGAACGGTTCATTTAAGATTTTCGCCTGCAAAATCTTTGTTCCCCAAAAAATTATTTTTACAGCCAAAATTACGTGGAACAACAAATTAGCGTAAAAATATTTAGCGGCACGGGCACTTTCGGCACGGAACAACAAATTCGACACGGGCGCTTTCGACACGGAACAACAAATTCGGCGATGGCGCCTTTGGAGTAGAACAACAAATTCGCAGTACAAAAAATTCGGCGAAGGCGCCTTCGGAGCGGAGCAACAAATTCGCATAAAAAATTTAGCGGGCACCTTTGACGCAGGAAAGTACTCTCATCTTGTTGCCACATACGTCGAAGAGACTGTGGGCCCCGCGTTGAGAGAGAGATCATTCGATCTGCAGCAGCATTCGATCTACAAAATTAAGTGCAGGTTAAGTTTTTTTTCTCAAATGCATTAATTGCATGCACTCTCCTATTCCTTAGAAAGTTTCATTGCCCATAAATTTTCATTTCCCCAGAAACTTTCTTTTCCCAAGAAATGTTTTTTCCTCCGAAGCTTTCCACAAAATCTCATCTCAACCATTCAATACTCAAGATTAAGGGCACTGTTCGTTTATGATATTCCCCCTCAAAATCCTAGATCCCCTAAATTTAAACGAACAACAATAAGTACAACACAATAATTGTTATTTAATTCCCACAATAATTTTAGGTCCCCCTCAAAATTTAGTTCATATTATATAATTTAGTTCCACCAAAATTTTGAGTTCTAGCCCCAAAATGTAATTTCCTCAAGCTACATGCATAGTTCATTTAAAACATTGCCCCCTTAAAAGCTGTAATCCCCAATGATGTACGAAGTCATATAAGCCAATAGAGTTTGATACCAACGATCACAATATTGCCTCATAGATAATTAATCAATAAAATTTGTTTAGCCAGGGTGTGATAATTTCACATAACCACATCTACCCCAATGGAATCTCACTTTTAAGAATGAAATCAACCGACATTTTCTTGAGAATGCATATTCATTGGATTGTTGCCCGGATTTGTAACGGATATTAAAGATATTACATTTTTTGTAAGAGATGCAATATTTTCTTGAGAATGCATTCATTTGATTGTTGCTGCTCAAAGAAAAAGAAAAAAAATTGGAATTACAAAACATGATAATATGCCTTCGTTGAAAGGATTTTAAGTTGTAACTTTTCTGATGCTGGACTTTAATTTGTTATTGCACTATATTTCTATTTTAGTTTTTCCCATAAATGTCTGACAGAAATAAACTGACGGCTAATGTGTCCTTTTGTTTGTTGGGGTAAAACATTAAAAAATGTTTTTTTGATACATCAGAAGCAAAAGGAATGATTTAATGATACTCAAATTACCAAAAAATTTCAAAACCCTCCCTTTTCAAATATACGTTTTTTGAATTAATCTTGACTTAACAATTACATATGAGCCGCACAGGCTCCGGCTGTGCAAATACAGGCTCAATATTACAATTAAATGCACAAAAAAGACAAAAAGAAAGAGGATTTGTAATTTGTATATCACCACGATGAAACTATTGTGGTACAAATTCATTGGCTAAGAGGATTTGAGTAAAGTGCAATCCTTGTTATTGAAAAACCGATATGCACTTTTCATCATCGCGTGTTCATCATTGCGTGTTACCCAGGTATAAGATGGAAGTACCAGCTTCCATAGCTCTACACCTTCCATGTAGGGTGGTAATGAAGAATCACTCTAATTATCTCCTTTTTATCACTCCATGCGCATGTCTGTAAGGGAAAACCCCAAAATTCGAGAATAGATTTTGTTTCAAAACAGAGCAATTCCACCATCTGACTTTGTTCGACCCGTTGGAATGAGAAGTTTTTATGCAAGAATAATAGAAAGTCTTATTATGCAATTTTTTGGCAATCAATTGTCAAATGTATCATATGGCAGTTTTTAAGTAACTTATCTTGAGGAATTATCTGCAAGAATTTGATAAAAAGTTGGCTAATAATTCAGAAGGTTGATAATGTTTTCACAAGAAACAACACATTACACAATGATTATGGAATATGGATAACAATCATGGACAAATTCCACTTTAATCCTACCCAGAAGAACCTGAGTCTAACGTCTCAACTACCACACAGTTTTTGATTGTATCTATCATTGTTTTTTTCACCATTTATAGAACACGATGTGTTTGAGCATTCTAATGACAATGGAAGACTTGTTTCAGTATATTTCATCAATTATGTTATAATTTCACTTATATTATATATATGGAGAATATGAATACAATACTCATTACATATTTGCTGGGTAGGTTACATGATGCATTGCTCAAACAAAAATGTAAGGATCAACTGGAAGCAGAATGAGGTGGTAAGTCTTTATTACCGCCTCCTAACTACTTGTTATAACATGTAAAGTTAAACCGATGAAGGCATGATTTAGGTCAACATTTTATCTAACCCAAAAGATTAAACCAATAGGCAAAAACTGAGCTTTCAATACATTTCACTCAACTATTCAAGATAAGACTATTCTAATCAGCATAACCATAACAAAATAACATCCTTTAGGAGATATCCAGTTTGTAAAGACATTATGTCTACGTTGCATCACATCCTTAGAAGTTGAGCAAATGATTTCTATGAAAGTTAAATAAGTTTTTTCTAGAAATGTATATTGCCTTGTAATTTCATGGCAACAAAATGAAGAACTCTTGCACTGAAACTTAATCACTGTCAATAATACACTTTTCCACACATTTTACTCATTTTTGCCAATGTATCTGGGAAAAAGCCATCAATCTCCTAACTTTGTGAACGACCCTCCTACAAATCGGACACACAGTGTTCTCATCCACAATACTGCATGCATAACCAACACCATCATTAGAAAAGAATACAAATGCAAGTGCAATAAACTTGATATTAGACACACATTGTTCTCCTCATACAAATCGGACACACATTGTTCTCCTGATGTTTGTGCTTTTTCAACTCTCAAATGCAATAAACTTGATATCAGGATATATTACAGGTGTCATCCTCCCGAGAATCAACACGAAAATCATGCCTCGTTGAATATAAATGGAAGTGTTGTTGCCGCTTTTGTCGGCTTCACCATTTGAATCACCTCCTGAAATCCATAAAACTGAAAAACCAAAATTGAACAAAATCATCAGGATTTTACATAACTTGATCCTGATCCTTTTTTGATACATCCGAAAGCAATGTCCTGGTCCTTTTACATATCCAGTAAAGAGAATATAAGGTGGCTATTTTAATAGAGATACATATATTCACAAATATAACTGTAAAGGAATGTATTGATCTTCTAGTGCTCTTTTCAATTCAACTGGAAAAGAAACCATACATAAAATTATCAACTGCAAATAATACAAACTATTATACTGAAATTTGGTATCATGAACTTAATCTTTAAATTCATGTTCCATTAAGTTACTTAGCTTATTATGTTTATCAAAAATTCTATGATTATAGCAGAATATAAGTCCAGTGTAGTGGTTAATTAATCAACAAACACTATTTTGTTTTTCAGTATGTGCAAGAATCCTAGGGTAAAAAATCCTGATTATATTCTGTCCAAATATGTTTTAAGAGTCATGTGAATTTTTGAGAACAGATGGTATGTTTTGCATACCCATTGCTTTCAAGTAAAAGCTTGACCCCCTGCTTGTTCCATCAAGAATGACATTCGCTGAAGAAATAGACAATCATATCCTCAAATAAAAGATTATCTGTCAAAGTCAATTAATCTATTTAGAAAAAAGATTAAATTAATCAAATGACAATGGTGAGATCCAAGGGAAAAAATTGGCATTGCTAATATATAACAATACACCTTGGATCAATCCTTGAAAGCAAGGATTGCTCATATTATAATGCAATTTTGAATAAAATATCAACTGGTCAATCCAAACCAAAGGTCTTGTAACCTGTTTTTATCTTTTTAACACCAAATTAGAACCCAGAATAGAATTCAATTATGTCATCCAATACAATCCAATCTGAAATTATCAAAATACATGAGCTGGATAATATAAAATGCAAATCCGAGTTTAAGAACCTACATGATTCGGATATTTAAGTGGATCCCAGTTGTCTTAGTTGGTTTGCATCATGATCCTACAAACATATTATAGACCGGCAAATTGATTTTTTAGGAGCCAACCCAAATCTGACCCACTGTCGCCCTTATTGATCACCCATTCAAAGTATGCGTCTACTATACTGAAGAAACTTCCTTCCTTATCCCAGCCAAGGGGATAACAGTTATCCATTTGTTCAGACATCTTTAGCCTGGCATTTGGATACCATCTCAGAAAATGGGGCATCGCCCAAAATGACTTGTAAGTTTTTCATTCATCTTAAGCCATATCAATAAGCACAACAGCATGTGTTAGGAGACTTACATTTATGTGTTATATGCTACCAATTGTATGCCAAGCAAACACAATAATAAAAATGATTATAAGACTTCTGATTCACTAATTCATCCAATGATATAAATATAAAATTTCCTTAAACCGACTTTCATTATTGAAACAAATTTCATTTCTTTCAATATAATCATCTTGCCCAAAAAGGGCGAGGGCGTCTAAAATTCAACAAATGACAATAACCAACCAAATTTCAACACAAAACCCATGCCTTATGGGATTATCAGCTTGCTATCAGAATGGAATGGTTTGTTTATGCTCTGAATGAGCCTAGAATCTAAAGAAATGGAACAATAAATAGAATAGAATTAATGTGAAAACTGAAGCAAGAGTTTTATTGCAGGATCAATTCGCTGACAATGCAAGTTAAAAGCTACCCAAAAATGAAAGCAAAACATAACTTCACAGAACATTTGGTGTCTCCTCAACTCATAACATATCAAATCAAAACATAACTAAAATCATAAGCCTATATGTTCAGGCTTATGTACATGAAATCAACACTAAACGTATTGAAACTTCTCTTTTGATTTTAGTTCCACGTTGAAATCCTCATAACATAACATATCAGTATGGATGATCCTGGTACAAAATGGATTGAAATATCTCTTTCGGTTTATACCATTGAAATTTTACAGAACACTCAAATCCTAATTTTAGTAATAGAAAAGTTATTACCATTATTTTACACGAAATCAAGTAGGCTTATGAACAAATTGGATAGGCCTGAGCTCACTGTCGAAATTCAAGTACCTAATATAAAAATCCACATGCTTTCACAGAACATCCAGCAATTTTTTTCCAACAAATGTCTTTCATTTCACAGAACCATAAAATAAGGCTTATGTACCTTCATTTGATCACCCCCCTCTCATAACAACAATATTTCTTCCCAAAATTCAGAAGAAAAAATGAAAATTTTAAAATTTTCAAAATATTGTTCATGCTTCAAGATCGGGGATTAAAAGTAATACCATTCATAGCCTTATTTTACAAACATCAGGATTCAATGTAATACCAACTGGACACATTTTAATAGATGACACATCCACACATTTTATTGGACACACATGTCATCTTAACCAAATATCATCTTAACAGCAACTGGACACATTTGGCTAATGATAGTTGGTATTTCATTACATAAACATGAAATACCAACTGTCATCTTATGTCATCTTGTGAGCATGAATATGACAGTTTGAAATACAAACTGTAATGAAATACCAATTGTAATGAAAAATGGAGCATATGCTCCATTTGTAATGAAATACCAAACAGTTTGTAAACTTAAGCAACAGTTTGTAATGACCAAACAGTTTGTAACGACCAAACTGTCATCTTATGCTCCATTACCAACTGTAATCACAAACTGTCATCTTATGCTCCATTAACTTTTTGTCACCCCACATGAAATTTTTTTGTATCCTGAACATGTATTTGGACCTGAATGTGCCAATGGGGTATGACTTTTTTACTGAAGATGTACTCTAATTTGGTTTCACAGAAAATGGTGTATTCAATGCATCTTGTGTCTTATATGTTATCTGTTTTATCGAACTCACAAAATATTGTGGTCATTTGTTTAGACAATGCATTAAGATGTAGGATTACATGATATATTGACCTCACCGATATAAGCTACTATTTCATCTAACCATGGAAAGGTAATTGCAACTTGAATTCAATTCATCAATGCAACTGCTGGTTGTCTAGACCATCTATAAATGCAATAATGTACTACTGAAACTGTCATCATGTAACCATGTACATGATTTAATTGGACTTATCATAACCCGATATAAACACAGAGACACCACAAAGTCTTATGTTCACTTTTGTTCTGATTGATAAATTCTAAAATGGTTTTCTATGGTCATTTCCCAAGTCGTTTATAGGAATATTTCTTCAACAATTGCTGGGGTCGTGCAAGGTCCTAGAGAAACTGTGTTTGCATATGGTTCAACTGGAAGGTACTGCATTCACTACCACTGTCACCTTAATCCATTTGCGGGAGAAGACACCGACATTAGGTCCATAACACTGTTACTACCTAGATGAAGCCAATAATTCATTACATAAATTAAACTAACTATGCAGTAAAAGTAACATTATTTGGTACCAATTAGTGTTTGGAAACAAATCACAATGCCTCGCAGTATAAAATCATCAGTAATAGGAGAATATGTTTTACCTAATGCTGTGTACATCAGAATACAAACCAAGGTTAACATGTGATTTTCATTGATTGAAGACAGACATTGAAACTATTACCTGTACGTAACCTGCAATCATAGCATTCCATGAGGTCGAGCTCCTCTGAGGCATTCCATCAAACACCTCTCTTGCCTCCTTGTGAAAACTCAAGGGCTTGGGGGACCTCGCATGTGAAAACCCAACAACTCAAATAAAATTCACAAAGTCTCCTTGTAAACCTGCAAATGAAGCAACAAACCTAACAAAATATACGGACACTAAAATCCACAAAAATTAGCTCGGCATAACTTCCCAAATGACACAAAGAAGGAAATAAAAATCCAAAAGACCGCACAAACGTTTTGCATGGATATTAATAAAATTTTCCTTCTTCTACAATGGATATAGTCGTACTCAGTGATTTTTTTAAGGGAGATTTCCCCAAATCATATTTTCAACCAAAATAGTACTTAAGACAACATTTTTTTACATCGACTTATAATATCACACAACCTAAACTATATGCGAAAAGAAAAAATCCTTAACTATGAACAAATATACACAAAAATACATTTTTGATTGAACCATACAGTCCAACTTCAAAAACACCATCTCTCACACAGGCATTTAAAACCAACAAAATTTACATATGAAGCTAGTGCCGTGTGTCCTGAAAATAAAAAATAAAATCATAGATTAGAATAGAAAAATTAGAAACGAAGATATATCTAATTACTTCGTAAAACTCACTTTTATTACCTTCATCATATTTAAGCAGAAAACCTTTTCATCATAACATTATAAAAAGATGACGTGTCAAGCTCAATCCAAAGTGGAGAGTTAATAGGATGAGCAATAACCTAGATAAATTAAGAACATAAATTTCTTAGAAAAATTAATATAATTTGATAAGATGGAAAATTTTAAATTTATACATTTATTTACCTTTTTTTGTTGGAGTGGTGGATGGCGTGCTTTCTGGAACCAAGCAAGCTCGGCAAGAACCATCTTCCACTTCTATAACAAAAACGGTATTTGGATGGTCAATGAACATGATATTTTGAAAAACAAAATCTAAGATTTTTATATTACCTCGGAAAAGAAGATTGCTTTGTCTTCAATGTGACTCGTCGCCGTTGCTTGTAAAGTTCTTTTAGCAATTTGCTGAAAATAATAATAATAATAAACAGTAACTAATTTTTAATGGCAAAATGAGAATGTTTGTAACTGTATGTATACCTTATCAAACCAAAATCCGATATAACCCCGTAGCTTGACATTTATGTGATTGTTTTGAAGTAACAGAACCTAAGAGAACAAAAATGTTAATGCAAACATAGTAGATAAAATATAGAATGTAGAATTATGATAAGAAACTTACAGTTTTTGCCAAATCCGCATCATCATCTATCTATATAAAAATACAAACCGATATATTTTATCACACAATGCATACCGAAAACTATTAAGTCATGCAATGAAATGTAGTGAAGGAAAAAATTTCTTACCCTGCCATATATGGTAATGTGTGTCCACATTTTAAAGATTGGTAACGTATGATAATGATATACCTGCATGTTAGACAACAATCGATAAATAAATTTTTTAAAAGATCATTTAAACAAATTATAAATAAAACAATGTAAAGAAAGAAAGTTAAAATACTTACATACAATTTTTATCATACAGTGGAAATCATAGCAGAACTTCTGGGTAAACGATGTTTACTGTGTTATTTATGTTGGGCTGAAGAAGGACACATACACGATCAAAAGATGTGCACCTTGAAAGTGCCACATAAAGATGTCCATGACTGAAAACTGGGGTCCGCAAATCAACTCCAACGAACTTTACAGATTGTCCTTGGGCTTTATTAATCGTCATAGCATATGTCACACGGACAGGAAACTGCCTTCTTGTCATATGAAAAGGTAATTCTGTAGCCGATGGTGACAAAGATATTCTTGGAATAAACACAAAACAACCGGTTTTATCCCCATTTAAAATTTGAGCTTCAATGACACGTGATGCACATCTGACAACCATCAATCGAGTGCCATTGCAGAGCCCGTCTTTAGGTGCAATGTTTCGTAATAAAATAATAGGACAACCAACCTTAAGCTCAAGTGTAAATTGTGGCAACCCAGGAGGATCCAAAGAGTTTATGTACTCAGTTGGATATCTATTTATAATGGTTGGATCGGTTTCTTCATTTTCAGACAAACTGTCTGCAGCTTGATACGTAATCTTCTGTCCCGGAAAAATATTTAATGCAGCAGCATTTATAAAAGTAACATCATCATTCCGTGCAGAAAGAATTATTCGTTCAGTAAGGTATGCCGGAGTCACAGCACCCTCAATATCAAGCTCCGGATAAATTCAAAGTATTAACTCGTTTAAATCCTTGCACCTGAATATGTTAGAAGGAAGTTCTACCACTTCTGTAGGATTTGTCCCAACCTAATACATATAGATATAATTTAAGTTTAAGGACTGGTTAAGATAAAAATAGTTCGTAAAATTGAATTAGGATTGAAATAAAATACCTCCAAAATAAATTTTGCAAAATTTGTATTCTCAGTAGATGAGTTATTTAACCGCATATTCTGATCCAATATCAAAACTTGTACAGAGCACCATAATACAGATCGTCTCAATGAGGCGCCAACAATTTCTTCTCGAACCCCCTTTGGTATGACGGGCAAGATTTGACGGAAGTCCCCACCAAGAACAACAGTAATACCACCAAACGCTCTGTTGTTATCACATATATCTTTTAACGATCGATCCACTGCCTCAACACAATGCCGATGTTGCATAGGAACCTCATCCCATATTATAAGTTTCGCTTTTCTGAATAATTGTGCTTGCATGGATTGCTTGCTAAAATTACAAATTGAATTATCGTGCACATCTAACGGGATACGAAATGTGGAATGTGCAGTCCGGCCTCCGCTAAGTAGCAATGATGCAATACCGGAAGACGCAACGGTGATAACTATATTTCCAAGACTACGCAACATTGTTGTTATTGCATTGTACAAAAAAGTCTTTCCAGTTCCAGCACCGCCGCTCAAGAAGAATGTAGTACCTTTATTTTCAAATACGGATGAAGTAATTGCTGAATAAGCACTGCGTTGTGCATCATTGAGGCAATCAATGTCTTTTTGTGCATCCATTTGTTTCGATTTATTTATAAGATCCTGATGTTCATGCAACAATCTATTGCCAACAATTGCATTCCAATCTCCAGCAGGAAGTGGCATTGGTGGAAAGTCGTATAGACACTTACCGTACTCCTCAAGCAATTCATTGATAAGGAATAATCCATAATCTTCAAGTTGGCTTTGAGTTGGGGTAGAAATTGCAAATAAAGTGTGTAGTTTATGTGGAAGATCATCGCAAATGTGCATTGAAAATTCATTCCATAATGCAAGGGGGTCGATCGGCGAACATTCGATAAGAATAATACAAAACAGTCTTCGTAATTGATATCCTGTTTTCATAATGGAAGCCTCGGAAAGACATTGTCTCCACTCGGAATCATCTTCAAGAAGACCTCTTGCAATACATGTTGCTTTAAATGTAGGGTACTCAATAGTATTGTATGTGCGTAAATTTTCCCACGATGTTGGCCCTTTAACAACTGTTAGTAGCAACCGTAGATAAAATCGCTCACCAGAATTAGGGGATGCAAAATACATTCTGCCGATTGCATATCCAGATTGTCTTGGAGTCCAGACCTTTGTTGACGAATGCCACACAAACTTTTGAGGAAATTCTTGATATGTGAGATCATGTGCAGACTCATGCAAAGTGCAACAGGTAAAAAATTCAGTCAAAGTTGTCTTCTCGTTTTCAGCCCTTGACCTTATTGCATTTATATCTTCATTTGGGTCAAAAATAACACGGTGTTGACCTGGTAAATGAAGTATCAATCTTTGAACTGACGGAATCTCCTGATGTAAGGGATGCTCAAATATTCGCCAAGCTGCCTCAGGTGGACCAATATATCTTGCATCAAGGTATTGTTGGATCTCATCTACTGCGCCCAACACCATTGTGGTCCGATCATGACCTTTATAAATATACTTATGAATGTATTTCACACATCTTACCCCAGCACAAACTTCTACATTAATATGGCAGTTAAATCGTCTTGAGAGATACATGTTGTACGGAACAACATCTCGGTTATCAACTTGATGCCCCCTTACAGTATATCGATGTTCATTATTACGACGACGATAAACAGGATAACCATCACGATCCATGGTTGTTGCATCTGCATAATTTCGAGGGTATTTCTTAGTACATTTACCATTTTCCATACATGAAGCATTTGGATTTCGAACACCACATGGTCCATGTACCATACATTTTGACACAGTATCGAATAATGCAGGATCTTGAGCAGGATCAGGAAATTCAGCACTAACAATTCTATCCACTTGATCACATGTACGAATCTTATCTGGACCACGAAGGAAGAAAAGAGCATGCATATGTGGAAGACCCCGTTTCTGAAATTCAATTGTAAATACATGCGCTACTTTCTTTCCAAATACATTATTAACATCAATCTCCTTCATCAAAGCCTTTCTTTTTAACTCAAATACACGTGCAACTAAATCTGCCCGGTCGGTAGCCTTTTGATTAGGTAGTAAAGCCGAAGTAATTTCCGGCCACTTTGGATTTGCAGTCATAGTAAGAAAAATATCCGGGTGCTGGTTATAACGTGTGATGGCCATTGAGTCTTGAAAGATTTCAAACATGTGACGGGCACTGCCAGTGAAAGATGAGGGAAGTATCATTCGCTGTCCAATTTGGTCACATTTGACATAGGCATCAATATCTGCAAGACCCTGATATAGCTCTGAGCGGAGTTTTCTTTGATTAAGTTTGATGAATGTCAAACGATGTTGCTCAGTTGCTGCCCAAGCATCAACTATAAACTCTTGGAATAATTTTCCAGCTCTCAAAATTGCAGAATACTCATTATGTCTTTCAAATAGACGGTAGCTATAAAACTCACACAGGGTAAGTCGTCTATTTGAGGATTTGTTTTGAACTGGATCCCACTGCTTCAACTCAGGTTCCCATCCAAGCTGCCCATCAGGAAATAATAAGACATAGTGTAATGGTAAGTATGCAGGATGAGCCTCATTAATTTGCATTAATTGATTATTTCCTCGTAGATGTAAAATAATATCTCGCATCCCGGAAGGTCGATAGCCATCTCCAGGTAAAATAACAGCAATTTCATCTACAGTTGGGAGGTTATAACGGCGACGATCCTTGTTTGAATTGTAATGGAGATATACAGGAAGATCATGACCACATAAATCTGCTTGAGATAAAACAGAATAAGCCTGACAATATAGTTGGATGAATGGGTTTATGGCCGATAGACAATTTT
This sequence comes from Scilla litardierei, assembly GCA_030789695.1. NCBI lineage: Eukaryota > Viridiplantae > Streptophyta > Magnoliopsida > Asparagales > Asparagaceae > Scilla > Scilla litardierei. Next base: position 66,083,577 of record CM061136.1, read on the forward strand.
GAATAATTTGTAAGACATCCTTTCTCAAATGTGGATTTCTATTACTTCGTAACTGTATAGCAGAATCCGGATCATATATATAAAGTTGACAATAACTTGCTGTTTGATCCAGTTGTGGCAGCAGTGATCCTGTTCGATGGCGTAATTCTCCATGAATAGTAAATATGTTCGGGCCTCTGCCAGCAATCAATCTTTGATCCATTGTCGCACCAAGGCTGGTAAATGCATTAGCTGCATTATACTCCCGAGTATACTTTCGAAATGATTTGGATTGCTCACTGTCCCCATCATATAATTCTCGGAGTGCTGGAGGGGGTTCATTAAGTTTCTCCAATTTTACTTTTCCTTGCAAACAACATGTTCCAAAGTAATGTGTTGTCAAAGTTGACCTCGACAACTGTTCATCCAACCAATGTAAGGCCGAACAATGAGGGCATGGAATGTTCATTAAACCAAGATAATGTCGACCATAAGCATCATGTGTTGACGGACCAGCTCTATGATGAGTTGACCTACATACTAACATCGAAGCTGAGCGATCTTCTTGTTCAGCATGAGAAGTTGCGAATGGAGGTGTAATTTGAGGTATACTTATAGGAGTCATATAGAGAGATATGTTTTGTAGTTCTTGTTCTCGTTCTCTCCTTTGACGTTGAGCTAAATACCTATCCAAAATAGCACCAACATTAACTAAAATCACATTACATTAACGTAGAGTAGGTTGTATAGATAATAACCTGGTAGATGGCTCAGCATCTTGGGCAAATATCGTATCGTTTTGCGAGACTGAGACCTCATCTTCATGTTCAACAGGAGAAGTTGGTAATGCATGAGTGCTTTGAGGTATATCAAGTATACTGTTAGGAGTCATATATTGAGATATGTTTCCTTGTTTTTGTTCTCGATCTCGCCTTCTGCGTTGAGCTAAAGACCTATCCAAATTACACCCAAACTAATTACACTTAAAATACATGATGGTAGTATAGATTTTATGGTTAGTCGGGTGGATAATAACCTGACAGATGGTCCAAGTACTTGTCCAGAAGTCATAGCGTTATGCGAGGCTGAGACAGCATCTTCTTGTTCAACCGGGGAAGTTGTCATTGCTGGTGTTATATGAGGCATATCAAGGACACAGTCAGAAGTCAGAGCGTGAGATATGTTTCTGTGTTCCTGTTCACGCTCTCGATCTCGCCTTCTGCATTGAGCTAAAGACCTATCCAAATTACACCCAAAAATAAATACAATTAAAATACATGATAGTAGAATAGATTTTATGGTTAGTCAGGTGGTTAACAACCTGACAGATGGTCCAGGTACTTGTCCAGAAGTCATAGCGTTACGCGAGGCTAAGACAACATCTTCTTGTTCAACCGGGGAAGTTGTCATTGCTGGTGTTATATGAGGCATATCAAGGACACTGTCAGAAGTCAGAGCGTGAGATATGTTTCGTTGTTCTTGTTCACGCTCTCGATCTCGCCTTCTGCGTTGAGCTAAAGACCTATCCAAATTACACCCAAACTAATTACACTTAAAATACATGATAGTAGTATAGATTTTATGGTTAGTCGGGTGGATAATAACCTGACAGATGGTCCAGGTACTTGTCCAGAAGTCATAGCATTACGCGAGGCTGAGACAGCATCTTCTTGTTCAACCGGGAAAGTTGTCATTGCTGGTGTTATATGAGGCATATCAAAGACACTGTCAGAAGTCAGAGCGTGAGATATGTTTCGTTGTTCTTGTTCAAGCTCTCGATCTCGCCTTTTGCGTTGAGCTAAAGACCTATCCAAATTACACCCAAACTAATTACACTTAAAATACATGATAGTAGTATAGGTTTTATGGTTAGTCGGGTGGATAATAACCTGACAGATGGTCCAGGTATTTGTCCAGAAGTCATAGCGTTGCGCGAGGCTGAGACAGCATCTTCTTGTTCAACCAGGGAAATTGTCATTGCTGGTGTTATATGAGGCATATCAAGGACACTGTCAGAAGTCAGAGCGTGAGATATATTTCGGTGTTCCTGTTCACGCTCTCGATCTCGCCTTCTGCGTTGAGCTAAAGACCTGTCCAAATTACACCCAAAAATAAATACAATTAAAATACGTAATAGTAGAATAGATTTTATGTTTAGTCGGGTGGATAATAACCTGATAGATGGTCCAGGTACTTGTCCAGAAATCATAGTGTTACGCGAGGCTGAGATAGCATCTTCTTGTTCAACCGGGGAAGTTGTCATTGCTGGTATTATATGAGGCATATCAATGCCACAGTTAGAAGTCAGAGCGTGAGATATGTTTCGGTGTTCTTGTTCACGCTCTCGATCTCGCCATCTGCGTTGAGCTAAAGACCTATCCAAATTACACCCAAACTAATTACACTTATTAGTGTAATGGCCAAATAAGCTGCATCACTACATCATTACTTGGGTTATGTTGGGTTATGTTATTGGGTTAACAGTTGATTCTCTACATCAGAAATGTTATCTGGAATATGAGTTAAATTTGAGTGTAGTAGTTTTAACCCAATTACATTATCTCTACCCCTATAGGGTTGGGTTATTGGGTTATGTATAAATTTGCTATTGGGTTATGTTGTATGAATGGTATTCCAAGTAATGGCCAAGTTATTTACTGGTAACCCAATTAAACCCAATAACTGTTGACCCGAAGATCATGCAAAAGAGCAATGTCAAGCAAATGTTTAATGTAGGTAAAGCAAAAAAAATTCATGTTCCAAATATGAATATGACAAAATGTGCTCTGGGCATCAGGAACCGAATCCAATAGCAAAATATGCATATGACAGGATGTGCTCTGGGCATCAGGACCCTAATCCAAATAGCAAAATATGCATATGACAGGAGGTGTTGCTACAATTAGCATATTCATATTTTGATACAATTTCTAACTAAGCAAATAGCATATTCCAGTTCCAAATAGCAGCAGGAAAAAATCGACGCATATTTGGAATTTCATCATGTCAAAAATTTATCTCAAATTTGGAAGTTCATCCAGTTCCAAATAGCATAAGTATCAGGATTTCTAAGGTCTAACGTGCAGTTCCAAATAGCATCGGGATTTCTAATTTCAGTAGGATTTAGAAATTGAGTCCATTTAAAATTATAGAGGTGAAAAATTTGACCTGTTTCATTAGGATCAAGTTTCAACTTCATACCTCAAGTTTGACCTGTGTGTATATTAGGTCATGATAAACCAATGCATATGAAGTTCAAAGCATTCTGAAGTTTCAAAAATACCCCAAAGTTTGAAATTTAAGTTGATTAAATCCAAAAATACCTCATGATAAACAAACCTGAAGTTTCAAAAATAAAAAAAGAGGAGCACATGAGCACAATTTTAAAGCAGAACATGGAGCATAATTTTAATGGAGCACATGGAGTAGTGTCCTGCTGTCATATGCATATTTTGCTAATGGAGCACATGTAACTTCATATTTGCTAATTATACTCCAGTAGCAAAATACATTATCTACTCTGAAACCAACCTAAACCAACCCAAATAACATATCACAATGTTTAAATACATTATCATTAATCCATCTTCTCAGCTCAATATCTATTCTGAGTTTACATCATACTGAGAGCGACCTGAAATTGTAGCTCCTGGTTGAAGTACATGACTTAGACCAACCAAATTAAAAAGAACTGATGCAAAACTTTAGTTCAAGACACCATAAGCCAACAAAATGAACAATCAAGCTAGTTAATTAGAATTCAAAAATCAGTTGCAATTTAGATCCTAGATCAATACAGCCAAATAAAGAATTCACTTGCAATCCAAATTCATTCAAGAACTAAAGAAATCAACACGAAGCCCCAAACCCGTTTCTTACAGGTCAAATTATATCAAACTTCAGAATGCGATCAAAACAATCCCAAAATAACTGTAATAAAATCAAAACAACTTGCAATACACCGTAAAAAAAGCTTTAGGAACATTGATATAATCATCTGGAAAACCCCAAAATTTTAATGTTTCAACTGTTGCAAAAAGCCGAAAAATCCCAAAAGAACTCACCTGCTGCCGTGCGTGGAGGAGGGCTATGAGGTTGCAGATGAGGCTTTGCGTGGAGCAATACACTGCAAAAGATCAAAATTTTACCATTTTTATTGTTTCTAATGTTTCAAAAATGTAAAAATCTGTGAATGGATGAATGATAAGATTCTGATATCAATTGTATTCACAGGATATCAAGGTATTTGAAGCTTTGATTTGAAAATTTGATATATCAACTGTATTCACAGGATTTTATCAAGATATCCATTCACAGGATTGCAAGTGAATGGATTTTTGATATCAAATATCCTGTATATTCACATATCAAGTCACATGATTGCAAGTGAATGGACTTGATATTTGATATCCTGGACCTGGACTTTATATTTGATATCCATTCACAGGATATCCATTCACAGGATATCCATATCAAGTCACATGATTGCAAGTGAATACAACTCAAACAGATCAAATATCCTGGACCTCAAACTGATTTTCAAAAATTCATAGGATATCAAGAAAATATGAAGTTACATATAAGTCAATCTGTGAATTTACATGTGCTCAAAGAAAATATGATATACAAACGTGAGGCTTTCAAAAATATGATATACAAATTTTTCAAAAATATGAGATTTTCATATAACTCCAGTATTGAATGTTCCAGTATTGATATACAAACGTAAGGTGAATGTTCCAAATTTGAAGTACTTTAGTGAATGAAGTCAAAAATCCTGTGAATGAAGTAAGGTAAATCCTGTGAATGAAGTAAGGTAAATCCTGTGAAGTAAGGTAAATGTGAATGAAGTAAGGTAAATCCTGTGAATGAAGTAAGGTAAATTTGAAGTGAATGTGAAGTGAATGAAGTAAGGTAAATTTGAACTTATCCTGATACTTATCCTGTGAATACTTCAAATTTACCTTACTTCAAATTTGAATGAAGTACTTCACAGGATAAGTTTAATGTAGTGAATACTTCACATGATAAGTTCAATGTAGTGTAGTGAATGAAGTACTTCACAGGATAAGTTCAATGTAGTGAATGAAGTAAGGTAAATCCTGTGAAAATCCTGTGAATGAAGTGAATGTAGGATTTTAGTGAATGAAGTATTTTAGTGTCCTGATAAATTCCTGAAAATCAACTAAAATTATCATTCATCCTGTGAATACATTTGATATAACTCAAATTTGAAAATTCTGAAATTCCTGATAAATGCTGAAATTCTGAAATTATCATTCATCATGTGAATACATTTGATATAACTCAAATTTTCAAATGAAGTGAATGGACCTGATGTTGAAATCAACTTCATTCACTAAAATCCTAAATACTGATATAACTTCATTCACTAAAATCAGGTCCATATCAAATCACTCCATTCACTTCAAATACTGATATAACATCAGGTCCATTCCATATGGAGTGAATGGATATGTTGATATAACTTCATTCACTAAAATCAGGTCCATTTACTTCATGAGTGAAGTGAATTTTGTGAATTTTGTGAATGAAGTTGATTTTAGTGAATTTTGTGAATGAATGGATGAATGAAGTGAATGAACTAAAATTTGATATAACTAAGATTCTGATAAGATTCTGAAAATTTTAGTGAATGAAGTGAATGAAGTATTTAGGATTTTAGTGAATGAAGTATATCAAGTGAAATTTTGTCAGGATTTTAGTATATCAGGTGAAGTATATCAGGTGAAATTTAGGATTTTAGTGAATGAAGTATTTTAGTGTCCTGATAAATTCCTGAAAATCCTATATAATTCAAATTTTGTGAATGAATTATATCAAAATCCTGTGAATGAAGTATTTTAGTGAATCAATTTGTACATATGAATGTACTTCACAGATTTCTAAAATCAAAATCAGGAATATACACAGATTCAGTGTGTGTGTATATTCACAAAATTTGAAATCAACTAAAATTAGCATAGCAAAAATCAAATTTGAAAATTTGATATACTTCATTCACATATTCACCTGATGTTGCATGAAGGGTTCAAATCACCAACGTGAACTTTTGAAGATCCCAGTTAAACACACCCAGCCACCTTGCTAAAATCTGAAACGACCAAAAGAAAAAGGCTAAAGTGAGAAAAATTCGAAAATAAAATGTTGCAAAAACATGAAAAAATTATCAAAGCATTCAAAATCATAAATCATAAATCAAATTTGAAAATTTGATATACGTCATTCACATATTCACCTGATGTTGCATGAAGAGTTCAACGTGAACTTTTGAAGATCCCAGTTAAACACAGCCAGCCACCTTGCAACGTGCGGAAGATGCCAACGTGAGGAATGGAGGTTGAAGATGTGCGTGGAGGATGAGGTTGAAGATGAGGGCTTTGCGTGGTGAGGTTGAAGATGAGGGCTTTGCTGCAGGACGCGAATAAGGCTGTGAAGAAGATGAGGATGAGGATGAGTTTTTGCAGGATTGGCCGTGAAGAAGATGGCTTGATTTTTTGCAGGATGGAAGATGAGGATGGAAGATGAGGACGTGAAGAAGAAAAGGGCCCGTCTCTGAGGAGGCCATCTCTGAGGATTTTTGGAGGACGTCTCTGAGGAGGCCATCTCCGATCACATCACCATTTTTCCCTCCAAGATTTCCCTCCACCATTTTCCCTCCAAGTTTTCCCTCCATTTTTACCTCCTCCATTTTTCTTTGAGAAGAACAAACGTGAGGCCAAATTTTCAAAAGGCAAAAAAAATTTGCACTGAGAATTGAGGTGACAGGCAAATGAGAACAAACGTGAGGCCAAAATTTCAAAAGTCAACACATTTTATCCTACTCAGCATATGACTGGGACAAAGCAATATGACTGGACATATGACTTGGACAAAATTCAAAAAAGGTCCTCTTTTATAGAATAGATATATATATATATATATATATATATATATATATATATATATATATATATATATATATATGGGTAAAGAGATCCTAAGGTGCCTCCTTAGATTAAATCTAAGGAGGCGCCCCCATTTCCCCCCATCTCACACAGTTTTTTTTCGAAAAAAAATTTCATGGGTTTATTGTTCACCTTATGGATGTTTCACATACCAAATTTCAAGGGATTCCAATACTTTTTGAGCCCCCATATACCCCTTGCAACTTCGTGGGTTTTTCAGGACGTTTTTAGACCGTTGAAATTGTAAGGGGTAGATGGTGGCTCAAAAAGTATTGGAATCACTTGAAATTTGGTATGATGATCATCCATGATGTGAACAATAACCCCATGAAAAAATTTTCCAAAAAAATTGTAGGAGATGGGGGGGAAATAGGGGCGCCTCCTTAGATTTTCATCTAAGGAGGCACCTTAGATCCCCTTTTTCCTATATATATATATATATATATATATATATATATATATATATATATATATATATATATATATATATATATATATATAGGGCAATCTTCGGGTGCGAAAAATCCCGTGCGAAAGCCGTGCGAAAACTTTTTTTTTATTTTTTTGAAATTTTTTTTTTCAAAAATTTTTTTTTTGATGTTTAATCCATACAATTATATACCCCAGGGAAAATAATGGGTGAACCCGTTGGGCATTAGAGCACACATCCACCCGTTACAAATTTAACGGTCTCAAAACGTGCGAATTTGATGAAATGGCTTGATCGAAGGCCAAATGACATTATTTCTCAACCATTATTTTTTGAGGGGGGTATAACAACATATAATGAGGGTGGAAAAAAGAATTTTTGAAAAAAAAAATTTCAAAAAAAATATAAAAACATTTTCGCACGGTGCGAAATGTTCTCATTTGAAAATTTTCCTATATATATATATATATATATATATATATATATATATATATATATATATATATATATATATATATCAAAGTCGATGTGAGTACATATACATGTGGACATCAACATGTCCAACCAAAATACATACATCATGATATCAAAAAAAATACATCATGACATCATCGTACACCAGCATCAGAAATCCATCATACATCAAAATACAACCATCATGCAAGCTCAAACACACATCTATGATTGAGCGTCTCCAGGGGCTGCAGAAGGAGAAGCAGGCGCTGTGACAGCAGGTGTATCCTCTGGAGGAGGGTCAGAAGTAGCAACATCAGCAGCATCAGCAGCATCCTGAGTAAAAGCTACACCATGATGCACAACGACATCAGTGACGATGGGCTGAGGAGGCACATGAGGCTGAGGAACAAACTGTCTCAGATCCTCAGGGAAGGGTATTCCCTAATGCAGGAAGGAAAGGGAAAGCAACCTGTAAAGTCCAGAGACCATCTCAAAAAGAATATCACGAGATGGTGGAGCTGAGGTGGAAAGCTGGTCAGCTGGAGGAACAGTGGAGGAGGACGGAGCTGATGTGGATTTCCTCTTCTTCGAGGCAGACTGCAGAGCCGAAGAAGACTTCGACTTTGTAGATGCATCGAGGAGAGGACCAATGGGCATGGGCTCGTAACGAGACAAATCGACACCAAAATGTCGGAAGACAAGAGTCAAAAGACCACCATATGGAATATGAGCGGAGGAAGAAGTAAACTCGACCTTGTCCATCCTGTCAAGGAGGACACCGGCCCAGTTCACAGACATCCCAAAGAAAATCGCATACATACACCTCAGAATATCCTGGGAAGGCTGGTCAGATGATCCATACTTCGGCAGGATGTTGGACTTCACCACTAGGTGAACTGCCAAACCTCTAGCTGAAAACATATAAGACCTAATACCTAAATCCAGGGCTAAGGGTATCACACGAAACATATCTCGAAGTTCAGACTGGTCAAGCTCGTCAATATCAGAAATGGAAATGTCAGAGGGAAGAGATTCAGTAGAAGGAATTCTAAGGATGGTCACTAATAGAGTGGGAGTAATCTGGATGTGGGTTCACTGAACAACGGTGTCAAGAACTCCGGTGGTAGAATACTCACCGCGAACGCGGTTAGCATAGAATAGCTTAACCAAAAATGGGTAAGCTCTAGGAGATTCGCTCTGAGAGAAGCGAAAAATATCAAGTGGGTAGCAGACAGAATATCTGAAAGTCTCTCAGCAGTAAAGGCGGGAAAAACGATGTACCGCTCCCTAAGAAGTTTGATCCCTAAGAGAGAGTGGAATTTTTCCAAGCAAAGGTCATCTCAGTAAAGTGGAACAAGGGGATCAGTAGAGGGCACTACGGGAGATTCATCTCCAGAACTCGAAACAGAAGCAGATTAATGGGGAGCGTTAGCAGTAGGCTTATTGATGGTAACACCAATGGGCTTCTGCTGACGCTTGATTAGGGGCTCAGCGTCTGAAGAAGAAGACTCTAAGGGAGAGTATCCCTGTGAAGCAGTATGCGAGGGAGAATCGACTTGTTTTGTACGGGCTTTGTAGGGCTTCTTGGTCTTGGCTATAGGTATCCTAGGAGCCCAAGGTTTCTTAGAACCCATGATCTTCCCTTTTCCCTTGGTCTTGGGAGCCATGGAATCAATCAAACGAACGAGTAGAAAATCGACAGGCGATGAAATCAAAATAATCGAACGAGAGAGAGAGAGGCTCAGACCTAGTCGAAAGTCATGAACGCACAACGACGAAGCAAACAACGAACGGGGAGGAGGAGAACGACGGTAACGGTTGAGTAGAAGAGTGGGAAGACGATGTGTTTCAATCGGAGGAGAGAGAAACGACGAGTTGAAAATGAAACGTCTCGAAGTATATAAGAAAAGGGGAAATAATCTGGGCCGTTGGATCCAAGAATCGACGGCTCAGATCAAAGCAGTGAACCGTTACAACAGTAAACAGTCGAGTGATGAACAATATTCAGTTGACTGGATGAAGTGATAAGAATTAAGCTAAGGATGACAGACAGTCGACTGTTGAGTAACTTACAGTCGTCTGTTCGATGGACAGTTGACTGTACTATACACATCAGTCGACTGACCGAGAATCAATAAACTTCATCAAAAAGACAGAGAGCACTGTAAAATTTCGACAAAGAGAACAGTCACCTGATGACTAAAATTCAGTCGCCTGTTAAAATAACAGTCGACTGGAAAACAGTCATCAGTCGTCTGTGCAAAAGATACAAATTTCTGACTGAGAAAAGTAGAGTAGGCAGTCGACTGTCGAAGGAAAGACAGTCGTCTGTCCCGGTCCAAAAATGCACAGTGAGATAGAAATTCAGAGAATAAGAACACTAACCCTAGGACCTATACTCTAATCACAAACTCATCATAAAAACAATGTAATACGATAAATCAATTGAAACACAAATCTCTAAGATCAATCTCAAAGAAATTATGAAATCACATAAATCGCAATTGCCTTTCTTAAACACAAATATATGATAAATCAAATCAAGATAGGCAACATGATGATATGAGCTCAAAGAGTGTTATAACAAGTATGTTGAGCTTCTAGATTTCATATTCACCCATAATTCCTAATTCTCCACGCAACCTCATAAATGAATTTTCTTTAAGAGGTTTTGTGAAGATGTCGGCAATTTGTTTTTGGGTTTCAATGTACTCTAAGATGATGTCCTTCTTAGCTACATGATCATTTATAAAATGGTGTCTCACATCTATGTGTTTGGTACGGGAGTGATGTACTGGGTTCTTGGAAAGACATATAGCACTTTAGTTATCAACCATGATAGAGCAAGCATCACAATTGACACCATAGTCACTAAGAGTGTGTCTCATCCAAAAGACTTGTGCACATGCAAGACCCGCGAAAATTATTCCGCTTCAGTCGTGGACAATGATACCGAATTCTGTTTCTTAGAAAACCAAGAAATTAAGGAATTTCCTAGGAAATGGCAAGTGCCACTAGTAGTTTTCTTGTCGGACTTGCATCCGGCAAAGTCGGCATCACTATATGAGATAAACTCATATGTGCTAGATTTAGGGTAAAGTAACCCATAATATAGAGATTGAATGAGATAATGAAATATTCGTTTAACCGTAATCAAGTGTGACTCCTTAGGTCTAGCTTGATATCTAGCACACAAGCATACGGAAAACATGATATCGGGCCTACTAGCGGTTAAGTAAAGTAAGCTACCGATCATACCTCGATATAGACGAACGTCTACATCTTTTCTGTTTTCATCTTTGTGCATATGGGTAGTTGTACTCATGGAAGTCCTTTTGCTTGAAGATGATTCCATCCCGAATCGCTTTATAAGCTCCTCTGTGTACTTTGTCTGATGTATGAAGGTGTCATTCTCCATTTGTCGAATTTGCAGTCTAAGGAAATAAGTGAGCTCTCCCATGTGGCTCATCTCGAATTCATCCTTCATTGACTTAGAAAATTCTTGACAGAGATTAAAGTTAGTAGAACCAAAAATTATATCGTATACATAAACTTGAATCAAGAGAATGTCATTTTCATAATCTTTAATGAAGAGTGTAGAATCAACTTCTCCCATTTTAAAACCTAAATTCAAAAGAAAGGTCTTGAGTCGATCATACCAAGCTCTAGGAGCTTGTCTCAACCCATACAACGCTTTCTTAAGTTTGAAAACATGATTTGGAAATTTTTCATAAATAAAACCAGGAGGTTGAGAAACATATACTTCTTCATTGACAATCCCATTTAAAATGCACTTTTAACATCCATTTGAAATAGTTTAAAATTCTTATGGGATGCAAAAGATAAAAGCAACCTAATAGCTTCTAATCTAGCTACGTGGGCAAAAGATTTTTCGAAATCAATACCTTCCTCTTGCCGGTAGCCTTGAGCTACTAACCTTGCTTTGTTCCTTGTGATTACCTCGTTCTCATCCGTTTTGTTCTTGAAGATCCATTTGGTCCCAATAACTTGGTGACCACTTGGAAGAGGAACGAGTTCCCAAACTTCATTTCTCTCGAATTGCATTAGTTCTTCTTCCATTGCCACTATCCAAGAGCTATCCTCACAAGCTTCTTGGATGTTCTTTGGCTCAATGGTAGAGACAAATGCGCAATGAGAGAATTCTTCAATCCTCGACCTCGTTCGAACACCCACACTAATATCTCCAATAATTTGGTTATAAGGATGATTGCGAACGGTCGGATAAGCTTTGGGTATTCCTGCATAATTAGGAACATCTTCAACAATTTTGTTAGTATTGTTAGTCTCAATAATCGAATCATTAATCTTAACATTACTAAGAGTATCACAAATAACATCTACACTATCATCATCAACACGAGAAAAATCAAAATCTTCATTAAATGAAACGTGTAGTGATTCCTCAATCGTTGAAGAAGTTTTATTGTATATCCGGTAGGCTTTGCTACATGGGGAATATCCAACAAAAATTTCTTCATCGGATCTTGGCTCAAATTTATCTAGATTACCGAAAGTGTTCTTGATAAAACATTTTGAACCAAAAACATGAAAATATTTTACTTGAGGCTTTTTGTCATAAAACAACTCAAAACAAGTTTTGTTCGTTCGGGATCTCACTAGGATCCTATTGAGCACATAACATGCCGTGTGTACCGTCTCTGCCCAAAATTGTAGTCCAAGATGACTATCATTTAGCATAGTGCGTGCACACTCAATAAGAGTCATATTCTTTCTCTCTACAACACCATTTTGTGGTGGTGCCCGAGGGAAGGAAAAGTTATGAGTTATCCCGGTGTCATCACAAAACTTAGTAAAAGATTCATTCTCAAATTCTCCTCCATGATCACTACGGATAGTGATAATGGTGGATACTAAGAGATTCTGAATCTTCTTTGCAAATTTGGTAAACTCTTCATAAGCTTTATTCTTATTAGTTAAGAATGAAACCCAAGTAAATCTAGAAAAGTCGTCAACGACAACTAATACATAATAAGCATTACCTAAAGAAACGGTTCTAGTTGGCCCAAACAAATCTAGATGAAGAAGTTTTAGGGGCCTCTTAGAAGTAATCCCTTCTTTAAGCTTAAAAGATGATTTACTAAGTTTACCTATTTGACATGAATCGCAAAAGTTTTTCTTATTAAAAGCAATTTTAGGAAAACCTTTTACTAGATCATGCTTAGCTAACTTATATAAGTGCTTGAAGTGAACATGACCAAAACGGTGATGCCATAATAGTTGTTCACTTGTGTTAGCAACTAAGCAATGTTCTACGGTTTTAGGCAAGCTCAAATAATAAATATATTAACGCCTAATACCGGAAAATAAAACATTTGAATCACAATCAACAATAGTACACAATCCTTCTCCAAAGTTAACCTTGTAATCTTTGTCACAAAGTTGACTAATGGAAATGAGATTGTGACACAAACCACTAACAGGAAATACATTAGTAATTAAGGGTTTGGAAGGGTTACCGACAATACCTACTCCAATATGGTTCCCTTTTGATTACCTCCAAAAGTGACCGTTGCACCATCCTTGATGCTAATCACTTCGGAGAGCAATGATGGATCTCCCGTCATATGTTTGGAGCAACCACTATCGAGAATCCATCCTTTCCCTATAGAGCTAGTTTGACCTTTATTGCTCTTCTTCTTTCTCTTGGATACCTATATAATATACCATAAGCTCATGGTACCCAATGTTTGTTGGATCCAAGGGGATTAGCCCTTTGGAACCCAAGTCCAAGTGGACTTCCGCTTCCCAACATAATTACCATTATTAATAACATCATGAAAATAGGAATCAACATAAGCATTCCTATCCTAGTTGCATGCATACTTATTGGATTTTCCTATCCTAGTTTAGGCTAGTGTTCTTAGGACCCCAAATGGTGTATATTTTGGGAGTCCTTTTCCTAGTTGCATGCATACTTATTGGATTTCTATGTGGTGCATGCTTCTTAGGAACATAGTTTCTAGCATAAATATGAGGTGGTGGATATGCATTGAACATACGAGAATGATATGTATGCTTGGAAACATGCATGTTGTATGAAGCATATGGATCATGCATGACATGTGGAGGATGAGCATACATGTAGGAATGATGCGTATGTGCATACGGGTGTATAGGAGCACGTACATGAGTATTTCTCATGTGTGGTTTTGTACGTGTCTGTGGGTGTGGAGCAAAAAAAGTGTCATGATTATCCACTTATGAAGTAGGAGGTTTCCTACGTGGATGAATGTTAGTGTACATGTAAGCATGGCTTCTCTTTTGGTTTCCACCCTTAGTGGGTTTCTTGCCAAAAGGAAGAGAAGGTGAAGTGGTGACTTTCTTGGTAGGTATGCAACATATAGTGTCTTTGACACCACTTATGGATGCACCGGAGGAAGGCCTGACAAAGTCTATAGTGACACCACTATAGGAGGTGCGATCATTGGATGCATTTGCTTTTACAAAACCAAGACCAACACGATGTGTGGCCGGAAATTGGTTTGCAAGAAAATCATCCAATTGTCATTTTTCCTTATTGAATCTCACAATACGGGAGGGCATGAGCTCATATTTCTCCTTTAGAGAAGAAATGTTAGTATCCAAGGTGGACACCCGTGCTTTGAGCTCGTGCACTTGGGTTTTAAGAGAATCATTCTCTAAATCCAATTGTGTGTGACGTGTGACTAGATCACTATTATCCATTGGATGTGTTTGATCTAGTTGAGATTTGAGGTTATTCACCTCATCTCTCAAGGTGACATTTTGAGAAGCTAAGTTTGCTTTCTCAAGAGTTAATGTATCAACTATGGTGTCATTGTTGATAATGCATGGAATGGATGGCTTGCTAACATTTGATTTCTTTAAGCTAGTATATCTAAGCATTAAAGATTGATATTTAGCAAATAATTCTTCATAAGCAATACGAAGTTCATCCATTGTTACCTCGGTATCATCCGTGTCAGAATCACTCTCATCGGAGAGTGGATCCTCTCGGGTCATGAAGCACATGTGAGCACTCTCACCCTTCTCATCATCGGAATCACTTGATGATTCCTCACTTGAGTCATCGAATGTACCTACGAATCCTTTCTTCTTGTCTCTCTTGTTCTTGTCGGACTTGTGGTACTTCGGAGCTTTCCACTTCTCTTTGTTCTTTAGCATTGGGCAATCCCTCTTGATGTGCCCTGGCTTATTGCACTTAAAGCAAAGAGAGAAAGTAGCATTAGTAGACTCAAATCATTTGTTTGAGGAAAATTTACCTTTGCGAAAGAAGCGTTGGAACTTCTTCGCCATTTGGGCCATTTCACCCAAATCCATCTCATCTTCCGAATCTTCGCTATCGAAGGATGATGAATTGGCGTTGAATGCCAAAGCCTTCTTCTTGGCCTCCGAAGGATTTATCATAGCTCGAATCTGTAATCGGTTCTCTCATCTTACCTCATAAGACATGAGAGTCTCGATAAGATTCACAACTGTGTAATTCTTCAAATCATTGACCTCCTCGATGGCGATCACTCTCCTTTCTCATTTGGAGGTCATTCCCCGTGATGATCTTCCTTACCTTGTCAGGTTCGGTGTATGTTTGGCCAATGGCTTCCAATTCATTTGTGATGTCGGTAAAGCATCCGTACATCGATGCAATGCTCTCATTTTCCTGCATATGAAACAAATCGAAGTTTTGCACAGCAACATATAACTTTGAAAGTTTTACCTTGTTCTTTCCCTCATGGGTAACGATGATATGGTTCCAAATTTGATATGCACTCTTACATGTGCATATCTTGTTGAACTCATTCGGGTCCAACGCATTGGAAGAGCGTTCATTGCTTTTGCGTTATTGACTTCGGTGGATTTCTCGGAAGACGTCCATTTCTCGAAATCCTCTTCGGTGGGCTCGACGTACTCCTTGTGGAGGGTTCTCCAAAGTGAAGCACTCCTAAGGAACGTCTCCATCCTACACTTCCAATAGCCAAAGTTAGTGCCGTTGAAACGTGGAGGACGTACCATAGATTGACCTTCGAAAAGTGTGGACGCTCCATCACGATCGTGATTGTTGTACGAAGTCGACGGAGGAACGTTGTTGTTGTTGGATGCCATAGCTATAATCTTGCGCTCTGATACCAATTGTAAGGATCATGTCTATGGGAAAACACTAGAAGGGGGGTTGAATAGTGTTTATGCAATTTAAAAAGATAGTTACACCAATTTAAATGCAAACCAACAAAATAATGCGGAATATAAATTAAACCCAAAATGAAACACACGCAAACGCAGAGATGTTTCAAGGGTTCGGATTACCCAAGTCACTTCCCGACTTATTCCCGGTAATCCTACGTCCCTTCCACCCGGATACCTCTGGATACTCAAGTTAGAAGCCTAACTTGAGGTTTCCTTAAAACCCACTTGTAGCAACCCTACAAGCGAAATCGAATACAATCGATGTCATTGACTCCCACAACTTGGGACCAAGCAAACCGCTCTCAGAACCCGAGAGCAAATTCAAATAACGAAAGTTATGAAATAATGAAAGCAACACGTACAATCACCTATTCCTTGAAGTAGAACTTGGAAGAGATGAGAAAGCCCTTTCTCTTGACTGCACCAAATGCCTAGAAGCTAACTCTTTGGTTCTAGGTTGGAGAGCAAGAGATCAAAGATAGGAATTCTTAGGGCTTTGGATTTGAGAGCTTTAAACTTTAGAATGAAAGCGTGAGAGATTTTGCAATAGCCTAGGTAACCTTTCAATGGAACAGTAGAAGGCCCTTATATAGGTTTCTCAAATCCACAAAACAGTTTAGGCAAAAACCCTTTAGGAATCCGTGAGAAAATTCTCAAC
>CM061136.1:66100769-66118773 GCA_030789695.1 Scilla litardierei
ACAGACCCCCAGTTGAATGGCCGCTTAACCCTCACCCCATCCCACACTAAACAAGCCAGGGTCCCTGCACATGAGCCCAGCAAGTGAGCCAGGGTTGCCCCGCACGAGAGCTTGTTTCTTAGTTCACAATTCAATATATCGAGCGTTGGGGTTAGCAACTCATTATGCTCGCTTCTGGTCACGAGCCAGGAACACAAGTATGGCGTAGGGGACACCTAGCCTCATTATCGAGCGTTGGGGTTAGCAACTACAGGGCTCGCTTCTGGAACACGAGCCAGGAACACAACTTTGTAGCGAAGCTATGCAATCACAGCAACACTTAAGGAATGCAATGACATGACATGTAATTTGCGTACCGTTAATGGAAAGTAAACATGACATGGTAATTGTGCAACATGTTAAATGTCGGAACTAGCTTCGTTGTCAAGCTAGTTCCCCAATTTGCGCCTAGGCGAGTATCATTTCGTCGCCTAGCCTCTTTTACGCCTACGACAAGCAAATGGCCTAAAACATGGCCTAAACCCTAAGTGGCAAGTTTCACTTGCCTAGCACCGGGGATGACGACCACTTTGTCACACGGATGCCAATCTACGGGGAAATCGCTGTTTTGGGGGAACAATCATCAAACAACATGAAATTTATTAGGGTTTCATAAAAATACAAATAGGTTAAGAAAACAACGGTAGATCGATTTCTTACCGAGAGGAGACAGAAGAAACACTCCGGGGAACCCTAGGATCAAATCTGGAAAAGGTTGGAGAAGATTGGGGAAACTAGGGTTTTGGGGGATTTGGGGATTTTGATGGGTTTTGGTGAGATCTTGGGGAAGATGAGATGTAGATAGAGTGAATGGATGGTTTGGATGATGGATTTAGGGCTTGGAATGAAGGATTGGAGCTTGGAGGAAGATGGGGGCTCAAAGGGGAAGATTTTAGGGTTTTGGGTCGTGTTGGAGAAGATGAAATCGTTTGGGTTGGGTTTAAATAGGTTGGGCTGGCGGCTGCCCAGAAATTAGGGTTTTAACACAGGTTAGTTGGTCAAAGAGCAACCACTGACCGACTAGTTTGGCAACTAGTCGGTCGGTCGACCAACGCAGACCGACTAAGTGTAAACAGTAACTCCTGAACGAAAATAGGATTTAGAGTTAGTCGGTCCATGAACAAATACTGACCGACTAGTTCAGCATCTAGTCGGTCGATGAACGTTCTTAGACCGACTAAGAGTAAACAGTAACTCAACTAAAATTAAGATGATGTGTTAGTCGGTTAAAGAAGCATTGCCGACCGACTAGTTTGCAACCTAGTCGGTCAACCAACGTTCTTAGACCGACTAACGATAAACAGTAACTCCTGAGAAATTTAGAAAGCTAACTAGTCGGTCCAAGAAGGATTGCCGACCGACTGGATCGTCATCTAGTCGGTTGGTGGCCCTTCTTACACCGGCTAATGAGCACCAAAAGTTCCGATACGGAGCGCGGGGCCCCGGGATCGATTCCTAAGACTTCTAGGCTTGATCTAACAGTAAGATACGACCGTTAAGAAGTCCGTCACGAATGACATACTTCGAAATCGACAATCCTAAGGAAGAAATGAGAAAATACGACGATTCGATCGAAAATGAAAACTACGGAGACGAAAACCACACAAGAGGAGAAAATCCACCAAAACATATATTATATTATATAAAATCCAGATACATGAAAAGCAGTCGTTACATCCTCCCCAACTTAAGAAAAATTCCGTCCTCGGAATTTCCAAATATTCACGAGTCCGGAAACAAAAGTGGGAAACGCTCTCGCATCTCATCCTCATTCTCCCAAGTAGACTCTCCAGGTGAGCCATGTCGCCACATCACCCTCACAAGATTGACAATCTTGTTCCGAAGCGATTTCTGACGCCTGTCCAGAATCTGCACTGGATGCTGGTCATACGTCATATCGGGGCGAACGGTAATCTCCGAAAAATCCACCGCATGAGACGGATCGCTAATGTATCGACGAAGCTGCGACACATGGAAAACATTGTGAACTCCTTCCAAAGATGGCGGCAAGGCCAAGCGATAAGCTACCTCACCAACCCTCTCCAAAACGTCAAACGGTCCAATGTATCGCGGGCTCAACTTCCCACGCTTCCCGAAACGAATCACACCACGATTCGGGGAAATCTTCAAGAACACATGGTCGCCCGGCTGAAACTCCAAAGGACGACGTTTAGCATCCGCCCAATGCTTAAAACGGTCCTGAGCAATTCTCAACCTCTCCCGAATATTCCTGACGATATCCACGGCCTCCATAATCATCTCAGGTCCCAACAACTCCCGATCACCAACGTCATCCCAACTCAATGGCGATCGACATTTCCTCCCATAAAGAGCGGCGAAAGGCGCCATGCCAATACTCGCCTGGAAGCTGTTGTTGTAAGAGAACTCCACCAAGTGTAGATGGTCCTCCCACGAACCCTTGAAATCCAACATGCACGCCCTCAGCATGTCTTCCAAAATCTGAATCGTCCTCTCGGACTGGCCATCCGTCTGCGGATGGTACGCCGTGATGAAACTCAGACGCGTACCCAAGCTCTTCTGCAAACTCTGCCAGAACTGAGAAGTGAACCTCGTGTCTCTGTCAGACACGATACTCACGGGGACTCCATGAAGTCGCACAACCTCCTACACGATTCACGTTACATCACTATCCAAACTAGGAAAAGGAAATAAAAACGGAGAGTAAAAGAATTTTACCTCCATATATCTCCTCGCTAGCGCCTCAGTGGACTGTCCCACTCGGAACGGAATAAAGTGCGCAGATTTGGTCAATCGATCTACGATCACCCAAATCGCGTCATTCAGCTTCGGACTCCGAGGTAGTCCAGTCACGAAATCCATAGTGATGTGTTGCCACTTCCACTCCGGAATCGGAAGCGGTTGTAGCAACCCGGCCGTACGCTGATGCTCCGCCTTCACTTGCTGGCAAACCAAGCACTTGGCTACACTCCGAGCCACGCTCCGCTTCATACCATGCCACCAATAATTCAGACGAAGATCCTGGTACATCTTGGTGTCACCAGGATGCACAGAATACGGCGAACTGTGTGCCTCCACCATCAGCTCCTCTCTGATATCCCCAGCCGGCACACACAACCTGGCTCCAAACCTCAGCGAGCCATCCTCATGTATCAAAAAGTCAGTCCGCAGACCGGCTTCCACCTGCTCCCGAATCCTCACCAGCTTCGGATCCTCAGCCTGGCCAGCCTTAATCCGATCCACGATCGTCGACTGTACCTGCATGTACATCAACGACGAAGCCTCCCCAGGAAGAACAATCTCCACACCAGACTCGCAAAAATCCTGCTGCAATCTCCACTGCGAAGTCAAAATCATCACCGCTGGAAGCCTACTCAAAGCATCCGGAACCACATTCACCTTGCCAGGGTGAAACTGCAAATCAATATCATAATCCGCCATAAGCTCCAACCATCGACGCTGTCGCATGTTGAGCTCCTTCTGGGTGAAAATATACTTCAAGCTTTTGTGATCGGTGAAAATCTTCACTTTCTCACTCAGCAGGAAGTGCCTCCAAATCTTAAGAGCAAACACAACGGCAGCCAACTCCAAATCATGCGTCGGGTAATTCTTCTCATGAACCTTAAGCTGACGAGACGCATACGCCACAACATGCCCATGCTGATGCAACACACAACCGAGACCCTTGCCAGAAGCATCGCAAAAGATCTCAAATCCACCGCTGCGATCAGGCACAACAAGAATAAGGGCAGTCGTCAACCTCTCCTTCAGAATACCAAAAGCACTCTCACAATCACCCGACCAAACAAAAGCAACATCCTTCCGCGTCAACCTGGTCATCGGCTCAGCAATACGAGAAAAGTCCTCAATGAATCACCGATAATAACCAGCAAGCCCAAGGAAGCTCCGAATCTCAGACGCCGACGACGGAACAGGCCACTCTCTGATGGCCTGAATCTTCTCGGGATCCACTGAAATACCATCTCCAGTCACCACATGCCCGAGAAAAGCAACTCGATCCAGCCAAAACTCGCACTTCGAAAACTTAGCATACAAACGACGCTTCCTCAAAATCTCCAACACCGTCCTTAAGTGCGAGGCATGCTCTTCCTCCGACTTCGAATAGATCAGAATGTCGTCAATAAAGATAACGACAAACTTATCCAAAAAGTCGTAGAAAATCAGGTTCATCAGATTCATGAAAACCGCGGGCGCGTTAGTTACACCGAAAGGCATAACCACGAACTCATAGTGTCCATACTTCGTCCTGAACGCTGTCTTCGGAACATCTCCCTTCTTCACCTTCAACTGATGGTAACCACTCCTCAAATCCAATTTTGAAAACACCCTCGAACCTCCAAGCTGATCAAAAATATCATCGATGCGAGGCAGCGGGTATTTATTCTTAATGGTTACCGCATTCAACTCCCGATAGTCCACGCACATGCGACGCGAACCATCCTTCTTCTTAACCAGCAACACCGGTGCTCCCCACGGAGACACACTAGGATTAATATAACCCTTCTGCAAAAGCTCATCCAACTGCTTCCGCAACTCTTCCAACTCTACAGGTGCCATACGATACGGCGCCTTCGAAATCGGCTGCGCACCTGGGACAAGATCGATAGAAAATTCCAAAGCCTGATCAGGCGGCAAACCAAACATCTCCTCGAGGAAGACGTCGCCAAAATCTCGCACCATAGCTGGCCACTCCAGCTCCATCTGCATAGCCACAGCCTCCACCGGCCTGGCCCGAAATCTGACAGGACCAAGCGAACTGCTACCACGACTGAACTCAAATACTGGATGTCCAGGAATCTCGAACACCACCTTCTTTCTCCGACAGTCGATCGTAGCATAGAAGCTCGCAAGCCAGTCCATCCCAAGAACTGCATCATAGTTGATGATGTCGTGGACAATGAAATCAGCGAAAAGCTCATGTCCACAAACCACCAACGAGCAAGAATTGCAACCACGATGCACCGAGACCACGCCATTCCCTGTGACGATATTCCAACTCTTGGGAAGAGGGGACGTCGACAAGGAATGCCTCTCCACGAAGCTCCGAGAAATAATGCACATCGATGCACCAGAGTCAAAGAGGACTCGTGCAGGAAATGTGCAAACCAAAACCACACCTAACAATCAATTAACAGTCAAATCCTAGTCTAGCAAACAACCATGTTCAAGCAAACAACATAATCTAACAATCAAACTAGCTAGGAAGGTAACAGCTAGAGTGAGGATTACCTGCGATAACCTCATCCACAGCCGCGCTCTCCGCAGCGGTCATCAGAAAAGCCTGCCTCCTCGACGGAGCAGCCTGCTGAAAAGCCTGCCTCTGCGGAACAAGAGCTGCTCCACGTCCAGCAGGAACAGACGCTCGCTGCTGCAACGGCTGAGCTGCAACAGGTGCCCTCCGCAACTGACCCGCATGCCGACAATCCTTCGCGACATGGGAAGCATCACCACAAACCAGACACTGGCCCAAAAACTTCCGACACTGATCCTTGACGTGGCCAGGCTTGCCGCAGAAATGGCAAAACTTCAGAATAGGCCCTCCTGGCCTCTTAAACTGAGCAGACTGATTAGGCCTGAATCCAGGTCTACCACAGCCCTCGCCTGTTCCACAGGCCTCTTCCCAGCACCAACAACAGACCCTCTCCTCTGATTCACGAGCAGCTCCTGCCTCTTGGCTGCTACCAGAACCTTCTGATAAGATTCCCGGTCAGAAGAGGTCATAAAACTCTGGAGCTCCGAAGCAAGCCCCTGCAGGAACCTCTGAGCTCTCTCCTCAGCGTCCTGCACCATCTTCGGTGCAAACCGACTCAGCCTCATGAACTCTTGGTGATATAGGTCCACCGATGAGTTCCCTTGCTTCAAATCGATAAAACGCTGCAGCATCTCCTCCCTGGCAGCCTTCGGGAAGAACTCACCATCAAATCTGGCCTTGAAGGTAGCCCAAGCTATCGGCTCCACCAACAACTTCTCTTCCGCATCCCACCAATTCCTGGCGTTATCCTTGAGTTGCCTCTTCACCAAATCAACCCATCCAGCCGGGGTGATCTTGGCCATCTTCAGATTGTCCTCGATGTTCCGAATCCACTCATCGGCAGCCAGAGGACCCTCAGAACCATCAAAATATGCAGGACCCAGCTCCCGAAATTGTTTCGCTCCTGGCTCAGAGCGAGGGGCATCCGGAAGAGCCCGGGCAGCTCGAGCAAACGGAGCATTCTGGACTTGCAGAAGCACGCCCTGCTGCACTTGCATCATCTGCAACATCATCCGCATCATCTCACCACTGGTGGGTTCCCGCTCAGGCTCCTCATCATGAGGGAGCGCACCACTACCCCCACCACGGGTGAAACGTCTTCCTGCCATCTAGTGACACAGAAAACAAATCAGATTAGACTCATAGCTTATGACTCGGACGTCGAACTTAGTCTATTGGACATTCTAATATTATTATCGCTATTCCAAAAATCGCAGTTACAGAAGGGACCTGCATGGGCCACCACTAAAACCTGTCACGACCCGCTTCCCTAAAATGGAGGCGAGACGTGAAAAGGTCCGCACGAGAGTGGAGCTGTGAAGCCCCAAACCCGATAAGCGTCAATAAAAATATAAGCAGGTCCCTGTAACCACAACGGAACAACAATAATAACACAAGGAGAGACTGAAATAAAATATCACATCTCATAATTTGTCCAACAAGAAAATAAGTCCAACATCCAGAAAAGCCACCAGGCTAAAAGAAAAGAGTCTAAGGCCCAGAACAAGGCCAACAAAAGAAACGACATAACAAAGTATGGGTGCTACGCACCGATAACAAAACAACTGTTCTAACAAAAGTAAAACGCAACGGAGACACTAGGACTGGTCCCGAGTGTCCACGTACTCCCCGTCAAACACAAGCTCGGGCTCGGCGTCAGCAAACACCTCGTCCTCAACAAGGTACTCGGGCTCAGGATCTAACATGTGTCACCCAAAAGAGTAAAGGGGCACATGTCAGCAAGTCTAAAAGACTTGAGCAAGGAAACTGAAAGTGAGGCATCTAGCAACCTAGCAGTTTAGTATGCATGACATGGCAGTTATAACATGAGTGCACAATTAAAACATGGCAAGACAATTTGTACAAGGGAACAATTTATCGGGACAAGACAAGAGTAGCCAAGCTACTATCAATTCAATCAATTCACATTTGTAGGTGTTTACGCCCTTCGCTGAATGGTAAACATTCAGACCGATCGGCACTAAACACAATTCACATTACACTATTGTTTGTAGATGTTTACGCCCTTCACTGAATGGTATAACATTTCAGACCGATCGGCACTAAACACTACCCCACCCCAAAGAGTTTACGCCTTACAACTGCAGTTGTTGATCAAACAGACCCCCAGTTGAATGGCCGCTTAACCCTCACTCCATCCCACACTAAACAAGCCAGGGTCCCTGCACATGAGCCCAGCAAGTGAGCCAGGGTTGCCCTGCACGAGAGCTTGTTTCTTAGTTCACAATTCAATATATCGAGCGTTGGGGTTAGCAACTCATTATGCTCGCTTCTAGTCACGAGCCAGGAACACAAGTATGGCGTAGGGGACACCTAGCCTCATTATCGAGCGTTGGGGTTAGCAACTACAGGGCTCGCTTCTGGAACACGAGCCAGGAACACAACTTTGTAGCGAAGCTACGCAATCACAGCAACACTTAAGGAATGCAATGACATGACATGTAATTTGCGTACCGTTAATGGAAAGTAAACATGACATGGTAATTGTGCAACATGTTAAATGTCGGAACTAGCTTCGTTGTCAAGCTAGTTCCCCAATTTGCGCCTAGGCGAGTATCATTTCGTCGCCTAGCCTCTTTTACGCCTACGACAAGCAAATGGCCTAAAACATGGCCTAAACCCTAAGTGGCAAGTTTCACTTGCCTAGCACCGGGGATGACGACCACTTCGTCACACGGGTGCCAATCTACGGGGAAATCGCTGTTTTTGGGGGAACAATCAACAAACAACATGAAATTTATTAGGGTTTCATAAAAATATAAATAGGTTATAAAAACAACGGTAGATCGATTTCTTACCGAGAGGAGGCGGAAGAAACACTCCGGGGAACCCTAGGATCAAATCTGGAAAAGATTGGAGAAGTTTGGGGAAACTAGGGTTTTGGGGGATTTGGGGATTTTGATGGGTTTTGGTGAGATCTTGGAGAAGATGAGAGGTAGATAGAGTGAATGGATGGTTTGGATGATGGATTTAGGGCTTGGATGAAGGATTGGAGCTTGGATGAAGATGGGGGCTCAAAGGGGAAGATTTTAGGGTTTTAGGTCGTGTTGGAGAAGATGAAATCGTTTGGGTTGGGTTTAAATAGGTTGGGCTGGCGGCTGCCCAGAAATTAGGGTTTTAACACAGGTTAGTCGGTCAAAGAGCAACCACTGACCGACTAGTTTGGCAACTAGTCGGTCGGTCGACCAACGCAGACCGACTAAGTGTAAACAGTAACTCCTGAACGAAAATAGGATTTAGAGTTAGTCGGTCCATGAACAAATACTGACCGACTAGTTTCAGCATCTAGTCGGTCGATGAACGTTCTTAGACCGACTAAGAGTAAACAGTAACTCAACTAAAATTAAGATGATGAGTTAGTCGGTTAAAGAAGCATTGCCGACCGACTAGTTTGCAACCTAGTCGGTCAACCAACGTTCTTAGACCGACTAACGATAAACAGTAACTCCTGAGAAATTTAGAAAGCTAACTAGTTGGTCCAAGAAGGATTGCCGACCGACTGGATCGTCATCTAGTCGGTCGGTGGCCCTTCTTACACCGGCTAATGAGCACCAAAAGTTCCGATACGGAGCGCGGGGCCCCGGGATCGATTCCTAAGACTTTTAGGCTTGATCTAACAGTAAGATACGACCGTTAAGAAGTCCGTCACGAATGACATACTTCGAAATCGACAATCCTAAGGAAGAAACGAGAAAATACGACGATTCGATCGAAAATGAAAACAACGGAGACGAAAACCACACAAGAGGAGAAAATCCACCAAAACATATATTATATTATATAAAATCCAGATACATGAAAAGCAGTCGTTACAAGGAGCGATGTGCATTCAAACGGAACGTGAATGCCCATGAGGTGCACGTATATCGTTCCAGCCTAGAGCTGCCGTTTGGCACCCGATCTATTACCTCGGCCTCCACCTTTACGGCAGTAGTCCTCTCTATTGACTGGGATTCCTGAGTAACAGGCGGGAACTGATATAATGGAGCCGGTGCAAAGGCAGGAGCGATATGCATTCAAACGGAACGTGAATGCCCATGAGGTGCACGTATATCGGTCGAGCCTAGAGCCGCCGTTTGGCACCTGATCTATTACCTCGGCCTCCACCTTTACGGCAACAGTCCTCTCTATTGACAGGAATTCCTGAGTAACAGTCGGGAACTGATATAATGGAGCCGGTGCAAAGGCAGGAGCGATGTGCATTCAAACGGAACGTGAATGCCCATGAGGTGCACGTATATCGGTCGAGCCTAGAGCCGCCGATTGGCACCCGATCTATTACCTCGGCCTCCACCTTTACCGCAGTAGTCCTCTCTATTGACAGGGATTCCTGAGTAACAGGCGGGAACTGATATAATGGAGCCGGTGCAAAGGCAGGAGCGATGTGCATTCAAAGGGAACATGAATGCCCATGAGGTGCACGTATATCGGTCGAGCCTAGAGCCACCATTTGGCACCCGATCTATTTCCTCGGCCTCCACCTTTACGGCAGTAGTCCTCTCTATTGACAGGGATTCCTGAGTAACAGGCGGGAACTGATATAATGGAGCCGGTGCAAAGGCAGGAGCGATGTGCATTCAAACGGAACGTGAATGCCCATGAGGTGCACGTATATCGTTCCAGCCTAGAGCCGCCGTTTGGCACCCGATCTATTACCTCGGCCTCCACCTTTACGGCAGTAGGCCTCTCTATTGACAGGGATTCCTGAGTAACAGGCGGGAACTGATATAATGGAGCCAGTGCAAAGGCAGGAGCGATGTGCATTCAAACGGAACGTGACTGCCCATGAGGTGCACGTTTATCGGTCGAGCCTAGAGCCGCCGTTTGGCACCCGATCTATTACCTCGGCCTCCACCTTTACGGCAGTAGTCCTCTCTATTGACAGGGATTCCTGAGTAACATGCGGGAACTGATATAATGGAGCCGGTGCAAAGGCAGGAGCGATGTGCATTCAAACGGAACGTGAATGCCCATGAGGTGCACGTATATCGGTCGAGCCTAGAGCCGCCGTTTGGCACCCGATCTATTACCTCGGCCTCCACCTTTACGGCAGTAGTCCTCTCTATTGACAGGGATTCCTGAGTAACAGGCGTGAACTGATATAATGGAGCCGGTGCAAAGGCAGGAGCGATGTGCATTCAAACGGAACGTGAATGCCCATGAGGTGCACATATATCGTTCCAGCCTAGAGCTGCCGTTTGGCACCCGATCTATTACCTCGGCCTCCACCTTTACGGCAGTAGTCCTCTCTATTGACAGGGATTCCTGAGTAACAGGCGGGAACTGATATAATGGAGCCGGTGCAAAGGCAGGAGCGATGTGCATTCAAACGGAACGTGAATGCCCATGAGGTGCACGTATATCGGTCGAGCCTAGAGCCGCCATTTGGCACCCGATCTATTACCTCAGCCTCCACCTTTACGGCAGTAGTCCTCTCTATTGACAGGGATTCCTGAGTAACAGGCGGGAACTGATATAATGGAGCTGGTGCAAAGGAAGGAGCGATATGCATTCAAACGGAACGTGAATGCCCATGAGGTGCACGTATATCGGTCGAGCCTAGAGCCGCCGTTTGGCACCCGATCTATTACCTCGGCCTCCACCTTTACGGCAGTAGTCCTCTCTATTGACAGGGATTCCTGAGTAACAGGCGGGAACTGATATAATGGAGCCGGTGCAAAGGCAGGAGCGATGTGCATTCAAACGGAACGTGAATGCCCATGAGGTGCACGTATATCGGTCGAGCCTAGAGCCACCGATTGGCACCCTATCTATTACCTCGGCCTCGACCTTTACGGCAGTAGTCCTCTCTATTGACAGGGATTCCTGAGTAACAGGCGGGAACTGATATAATGGAGCCGGTGCAAAGGTAGGAGCGATGTGCATTCAAACGGAACGTGAATGCCCATGAGGTGCACGTATATCGTTCCAGCCTAGAGCCGCCGTTTGGCACCCGATCTATTACCTCGGCCTCCACCTTTACGGCAGTAGTCCTCTTTATTGACAGGGATTCCTAAGTAACAGGCGGGAACTGATATAATGGAGCCGGTGCAAAGGCAGGAGCGATGTGCATTCAAACGGAACATGAATGCCCATGAGGTGCACGTATATCGGTCGAGCCTAGAGCCGCCGTTTGGCACCTGATCTATTACCTCGGCCTCCACCTTTACGGCAGTAGTCCTCTCTATTGACAGGGATTCCTGAGTAACAGGCGCGAACTGATATAATGGAGCCGGTGCAAAGGCAGGAGCGATGTGCATTCAAACGGAACGTGAATGCCCATGAGGTGCACGTATATCGGTCGAGCCTAGAGCCGCCGTTTGGCACCCGATCTATTACCTCGGCCTCCACCTTTACGGCAGTAGTCCTCTCTATTGACAGGGATTCCTGAGTAACAGGCGGGAACTGATATAATGGAGCCGGTGCAAAGGCAGGAGCGATGTGCATTCAAACGGAACGTGAATGCCCATGAGGTGCACGTATATCGGTCGAGCCTAGAGCCGCCGATTGGCACCCGATCTATTACCTCGGCCTCCACCTTTATCGCAGTAGTCCTCTCTATTGACAGGGATTCCTGAGTAACAGGCGGGAACTGATATAATGGAGCCGGTGCAAAGGCAGGAGCGATGTGCATTCAAACGGAACGTGAATGCCCATGAGGTGCACGTATATCGTTCCAGCCTAGAGCCGCCGTTTGGCACCCGATCTATTACCTCGGCCTCCACCTTTACGGCAGTAGTCCTCTCTATTGGCAGGGATTCCTGAGTAACAGGCGGGAACTGATATAATGGAGCCGGTGCAAAGGCAGGAGCGATGTGCATTCAAACGGAACGTGAATGCCCATGAGGTGCACGTATATCGGTAGAGCCTAGAGCCGCCGTTTGGCACCCGATCTTTTACCTCGGCCTCCACCTTTACGGCAGTAGTCCTCTCTATTGACAGGGATTCCTGAGTAACAGGCGGGAACTGATATAATGGAGCCGGTGCAAAGGCAGGAGCGATGTGCATTCAAACGGAACGTGAATGCCCATGAGGTGCACGTATATCGTTCCAGCCTAGAGCCGCCGTTTGGCACCAGATCTATTACCTCGGCCTCCACCTTTACGGCAGTAGTCCTCTCTATTGACAGGGATTCCTGAGTAACAGGCGTGAACTGATATAATGGAGCCGGTGCAAAGGCAGGAGCGATGTGCATTCAAACGGAACGTGAATGCCCATGAGGTGCACATATATCGTTCCAGCCTAGAGCCGCCATTTGGCACCCGATCTATTACCTCGGCCTCCACCTTTACGGTAGTAGTCCTCTCTATTGACAGGGATTCCTGAGTAACAGGCGGGAACTGATATAATGGAGTCGGTGCAAAGGCAGGAGCGATGTGCATTCAAACGGAACGTGAATGCCCATGAGGTGCACGTATATCGGTCGAGCCTAGAGCCGCCATTTGGCACCTGATCTATTACCTCAGCCTCCACCTTTACGGCAGTAGTCCTCTCTATTGACAGGGATTCCTGAGTAACAGGCGGGAACTGATATAATGGAGCCGGTGCAAAGGAAGGAGCGATATGCATTCAAATGGAACGTGAATGCCCATGAGGTGCACGTATATCGGTCGAGCCTAGAGCCGCCGTTTGGCACCCGATCTATTACCTCGGCCTCCACCTTTACGGCAGTAGTCCTCTCTATTGACAGGGATTCCTGAGTAACAGGCGTGAACTGATATAATGGAGCCGGTGCAAAGGCAGGAGCGATGTGCATTCAAACGGAACGTGAATGCCCATGAGGTGCACGTATATCGGTCGAGCCTAGAGCTGCCGATTGGCACCCGATCTATTACCTCGGCCTCCACCTTTACGGCAGTAGTCCTCTCTATTGACAGGGATTCCTGAGTAACAGGCGTGAACTGATATAATGGAGCCGGTGCAAAGGCAGGAGCGATGTGCATTCAAACGGAACATGAATGCCCATGAGGTGCACGTATATTGTTCCAGCCTAGAGCCGCCATTTGGCACCCGATCTATTACCTCGGCCTCCACCTTTACGGCAGTAGTCCTCTCTATTGACATGGATTCCTGAGTAACAGGCGGGAACTGATATAATGGAGCCGGTGCAAAGGCAGGAGCGATGTGCATTCAAACGGAACGTGAATGCCCATGAGGCGCACGTATATCGGTCGAGCCTAGAGCCGCCGTTTGGCACCCGATCTTTTACCTCGGCCTCCACCTTTACGGCAGTAGTCCTCTCTATTGACAGGGATTCCTGAGTAACAGGCGGGAACTGATATAATGGAGCCGGTGCAAAGGAAGGAGCGATGTGCATTCAAACGGAACGTGAATGCCCATGAGGTGCACGTATATCGTTCCAGCCTAGAGCCGCCGTTTGGCACCCGATCTATTACCTCGGCCTCCACCTTTACGGCAGTAGTCCTCTCTATTGACAGGGATTCCTGAGTAACAGGCGTGAACTGATATAATGGAGCCGGTGCAAAGGCAGGAGCGATGTGCATTCAAACGGAACGTGAATGCCCATGAGGTGCACATATATCGTTCCAGCCTAGAGCCGCCGTTTGGCACCCGATCTATTACCTCGGCCTCCACCTTTACGGCAGTAGTCCTCTTTATTGACAGGGATTCCTAAGTAACAGGCGGGAACTGATATAATGGAGCCGGTGCAAAGGCAGGAGCGATGTGCATTCAAACGGAACATGAATGCCCATGAGGTGCACGTATATCGGTCGAGCCTAGAGCCGCCGTTTGGCACCTGATCTATTACCTCGGCCTCCACCTTTACGGCAGTAGTCCTCTCTATTGACAGGGATTCCTGAGTAACAGGCGCGAACTGATATAATGGAGCCGGTGCAAAGGCAGGAGCGATGTGCATTCAAACGGAACGTGAATGCCCATGAGGTGCACGTATATCGGTCGAGCCTAGAGCCGCCGTTTGGCACCCGATCTATTACCTCGGCCTCCACCTTTACGGCAGTAGTCCTCTCTATTGACAGGGATTCCTGAGTAACAGGCGGGAACTGATATAATGGAGCCGGTGCAAAGGCAGGAGCGATGTGCATTCAAACGGAACGTGAATGCCCATGAGTTGCACGTATATCGGTCGAGCCTAGAGCCGCCGATTGGCACCCGATCTATTACCTCGGCCTCCACCTTTACCGCAGTAGTCCTCTCTATTGACAGGGATTCCTGAGTAACAGGCGGGAACTGATATAATGGAGCCGGTGCAAAGGCAGGAGCGATGTGCATTCAAACGGAACGTGAATGCCCATGAGGTGCACGTATATCGTTCCAGCCTAGAGCCGCCGTTTGGCACCCGATCTATTACCTCGGCCTCCACCTTTACGTCAGTAGTCCTCTCTATTGACAGGGATTCCTGAGTAACAGGCGGGAAGTGATATAATGGAGCCGGTGCAAAGGCAGGAGCGATGTGTACTCAAACGGAACGTGAATGCCCATGAGGTGCACGTATATCGGTCGAGCCTAGAGCCGCCGTTTGGCACCCGATCTATTACCTCGGCCTCCACCTTTACGGCAGTAGTCCTCTCTATTGACAGGGATTCCTGAGTAACATGCGGGAACTGATATAATGGAGCCGGTGCAAAGGCAGGAGCGATGTGCATTCAAACGGAACGTGAATGCCCATGAGGTGCACGTATATCGGTCGAGCCTAGAGCCGCCGATTGGCACCCGATCTATTACCTCGGCCTCCACCTTTAACGCAGTAGTCCTCTCTATTGACAGGGATTCCTGAGTAACAGGCGGGAACTGATATAATGGAGCCGGTGCAAAGGCAGGAGCGATGTGCATTCAAACGAAACGTGAATGCCCATGAGGTGCACGTATATCGTTCCAGCCTAGAGCCGCCGTTTGGCACCCGATCTATTACCTCGGCCTCCACCTTTACGGCAGTAGTCCTCATTGACAGGGATTCCTGAGTAACAGGCGGGAACTGATATAATGGAGCCGGTGCAAAGGCAGGAGCGATGTGCATTCAAACGGAACGTGATTGCCCATGAGGTGCACGTATATCGGTCGAGCCTAGAGCCGCCGTTTGGCACCCGATCTTTTACCTCGGCCTCCACCTTTACGGCAGTAGTCCTCTCTATTGACAGGGATTCCTGAGTAACAGGCGGGAACTGATATAATGGAGCCGGTGCAAAGGCAGGAGCGATGTGCATTCAAACGAAACGTGAATGCCCATGAGGTGCACGTATATCGGTCGAGCCTAGAGCCGCCGATTGGCACCCGATCTATTACCTCGGCCTCCACCTTTACGGCAGTAGTCCTCTCTATTGACAGGGATTCCTGAGTAACAAGCGGGAACTGATATAATGGAGCCGGTGCAAAGGCAGGAGCGATGTGCATTCAAACAGAACGTGACTGCCCATGAGGTGCACGTATATCGGTCGAGCCTAGAGCCGCCGATTGGCACCCGATCTATTACCTCGGCCTCCACCTTTACGGCAGTAGTCCTTTCTATTGACAGGGATTCCTGAGTAACAGGCGGGAACTGATATAATGGAGCCGGTGCAAAGGCAGGAGCAATGTGCATTCAAACGGAACGTGAATGCCCATGAGGTGCACGTATATTGGTCGAGCCTAGAGCCACCGATTGGCACCCGATCTATTACCTCGGCCTCCACCTTTACGGCAGTAGTCCTCTCTATTGACAGGGATTCCTGAGTAACAGGCGGGAACTGATATAATGGAGCCGGTGCAAAGGCAGGAGCGATGTGCATTCAAACGGAACGTGAATGCCCATGAGGTGCACGTATATCGTTCCAGCCTAGAGCCGCCATTTGGCACCCGATCTATTACCTCGGCCTCCACCTTTACGGCAGTAGTCCTCTCTATTGACAGGGATTCCTGAGTAACAGGCGGGAACTGATATAATGGAGCCGGTGCAAAGGCAGGAGCGATGTGCATTCAAACGGAACGTGAATGCCCATGATGTGCACGTATATCGGTCGAGCCTAGAGCCACCGATTGGCACCCGATCTATTACCTCGGCCTCCACCTTTACAGCAGCAGTCCTCTCTATTGACAAGGATTCTTGAGTAACAGGCGGGAACTGATATAATGGAGCCGGTGCAAAGGCAGGAGCGATGTGCATTCAAACGGAACATGAATGCCTATGAGGTGCACGTATATCGTTCCAGCCTAGAGCCGCCATTTGGCACCCGATCTATTACCTCGGCCTCCACCTTTACGTCAGTAGTCCTCTCTATTGACAGGGATTCCTGAGTAACAGGCGGGAACTGATATAATGGAGCCGGTGCAAAGGCAGGAGCGATGTGTACTCAAACGGAACGTGATCGTCAAGGTAATAGGTGCAGTTAAGAGAAAGGGCTTTCTCCTCTCTTCCAAGAGAGTCTTCAACACACAACACACTTCTCCTTCAAGTTCTACTTCAAGGCATATGGGATTGTAAGTGTTGCTTTCATAATTTCATAACTTTCGTTATTTTGTTTTTGTGCTAGGTTTGCGAGAGCGGTTTGCTTACTCCCAAGTTGTAGGAGTTAAGGACATCGATTGTATTCGATTTCACTTGTAGGGTTGCTACAAGTGGGTTTAAAGGCAACCTCAAGTTAGTGTTCTAACTTGAGTATCCCGAGGTATCCGGGTGGAAGGGACGTAGGATAACCGGGAACAAGGCGGGAAGTTACTTGGGTAATCCGAACACTTGAAACATAATTGCGTTTGCATTTGTTTATTATTTGGGTTTAATTTTAATTCCGCACTATATTTGTTGATCATATATCATATATATGTGTGAATTTTGTGATATGGTCTCCATGTATGCTATATCTATATGTGTTGTGATTTGAGACATTAAGTTTCCTTCGTGTATCTCAATGTTGATATTGGACTTTCGTTCCTCTTATCACCTAAGTTTATAATGTGGTTTTATGATTTTTTGGATTTTATATATATTTAGATTCTTATTTGGCACGATTGTTGTTATTTTACTGCCGCCTTTTGGATAATGCCATAGGGGGATCGAAATAAACAAACAGAATCGTAATGAATGTTCTAGGTATGGTCTAATAAACAGACATACAAAAACTGGATGTAGGTTGCTACACTGTTTTTTTATACACCGGAAGTTGCTACATTGACTCTCCAAATTTGGATGGCCCTGTAGCAAACCGGCAAAATGATTCCAGTTTTGCAGGGCGGTTGATGGAGGGAAAACGCCATATTTGGCGTGTTGTTGCAGTGTGGTTTGGAGATGATATAACCGGCCAACTTCCGCTTAGACTTGCATGGAGTCGTCGAATATAGCTTAACGTAAACTAAATATGGGAAAAAATACCTAATTAAATGTCACATCATCTACCAACTAGATTCAATGGGGTTGGATAGTGGGGTGTCTAGACTCGAGAATATATTGTGGGGCCCGCTAAACAATATGTGGAACTTCGCGTTCGAATGTTGTTAACTGGGCAATTTGCAGTAGGTTTCGCGTCGTTCCGCTGTGCTGCGTTGAAAAATTCTATCTTTTTCCCTCTGTGGGCTCCACTTTAATGTGTTACTAGGCGTTAGACGAAAAGCGATGGTACGTAGAGATGGAAATTGCGGATGAGGTGAGAGGTTGGTGGGACCACAAACAAGAATTCGACCGGTCATCTACTCATCCAACTGCCGAATTTGCTGGTACTTTGTTTGAGAAAAGTTTTTCACGTA